>CAUYSK010055304.1:0-17690 GCA_963575035.1 Avahi laniger | reverse complement strand
AGGGTCCACCGCAGTCGGGCCTCCATCCTTCATCCTTGTTTTCTACTAAGGTAAAATTCACATAACACAAAATCAGCCGTTTCAAAGGGAACGATTCAGTGGCACCGTATTGTGCAACCACCACCTCTACCTAGTTCCAGAACGTTGCCTTCACCCCCAAAGGAAAGCAATGAATAAGCACTTGGAGGCTTATTCCCAGCCCCCGGCCCCCAGCCCCTGGCAACCTCCAATCTGCTTTCTGCCTCTGCAGATTTACCTACTCTGGGTATTTCATGTTAGATTCCCCTACGCTAAAATGAAATCGT
This sequence comes from Avahi laniger, assembly GCA_963575035.1. Classification (NCBI taxonomy): domain Eukaryota; kingdom Metazoa; phylum Chordata; class Mammalia; order Primates; family Indriidae; genus Avahi; species Avahi laniger. The sequence continues at coordinate 17,385 of CAUYSK010055304.1, read as the reverse complement.
CCCTGAGATAGGCACTAGCCACAAAGCGTTCCGAACGTCCTGGTTGTTGGGACGCCTGGCGTGGGTATTGGTGCCACAAGCAGGGTGGCATTTATCAAGGTTCTCAACCTCTCGGGGGCTCAGTTCCTCCTCTTTGCTCTGAGTTCTCCCGGCAGACTGAGATCCATGCTCCATCAAATCCACCTCCCCGGAGGCTTTCCCTCACTGTCCCCAAGTAGACCCCTCCCACCGCACCCAGAGGGCACCGCGTGTGCTCTGCCCTGGGGGCCGTGTGGGCGCTCCCTGTGATGCCTGCAACTTGTTCTCAGCCCTGGCTCACTGAGGCAGGATTCACGCGGCAGAGTGGAAAAAGTACAGGTCTCACCGTCCATAAAAGCTGGGTTCATATCCTGGTGTCCCTCTCCAAGGGGTGGTGGTTGCATAAACTGTGACACACAACGATCTCTTTGTCCTGTCGTTGGCAGCCCCAGAAGTGTTCCAGGTGTACGTGGACGGAGGCCCCGGGTACTCTTACCCGGTCGACTGGTGGTCCCTGGGTGTCACGGCCTACGAGCTCCTGCGGGGCTGGGTAAGGTGCCTGCGTGGTGAACATGAGGGGCCATGCGCTGGGGGGCTCAAGCTATGCCAGGCTGGGTGGAGTTGGCGGGGCACGCGGCTGGGACATGCACTGTGGAAGACACCGTTACTTTTATGTCTTTATAGCTCCAGTGCCCAGCTCAGAGCTGGCGGAAAGCAAGCTCCTCCCACCGTTGTCTCAGGGTTGTTTGCAAACATGCATGTTCATGCCCAAAGAAGGTGCCTTGGGGGCCCACAGCGCTTTATTCATTGTGGGGGTTCATTCATCCCCGTGCCTGGGGATGGTGGGTGTAGAATGAATGAATGAATGAGTGAGTGAAAGATGAGAGCAGTTGTAAATTGTAAACACTGTGTGCGTGCACATAAGTATTATTTATTGTCCTGTAGTTCGAGCAACTATTTTCTGCTCTTGATCTCAGTTATTTCTCCTGAATTGCTCATAAACATAATTATTATGTGTGGTGTTTTTAGAATGCAAAGAAAATACGAACTTGTTCACTTTCGCAGGCACTGAATACAAAGAATTAATGTCCCACGGGTTCACTTGTTTCTGCCGGGTCCATTTGGTCCATATGCTCAGAGAAGGACGTGCGGGTCCGTGACACTGTGCGGACCGGAGTGCGCAGGCGTCCGCCACAGGCCGCTCATCTTTCGTGGGCAGTCACACGAGCCACCTTGGTGAGCAGTTGCCCTGGCGTGACTGGACGCCCGCGAGCAGAGAGAATGCTGGCCATCGCTCCTCCCGGGTCAGTGCAATCGAGGACGATGGCTCGGCAGAAAGCCCCAAGGATGCACCACAAATAAGCAGTTTCATTTTTAATTCTTCTGAGTTTGCTGCTTAAAGACCAGATGCCACTTTCAACAGAATGAGGAGAGGTGAATAACGGGGTCAGAGCCTTGGGCATGGGTGACGGAATGAGAGGACGTGTGTAAATCTTTCTCCCGGATACTGTTCCCTGGCTTAATCTTTGACCCAAAGAGTAGCAGGTCGATACAAATAGTTTATTCTCCATTTTTCACACTAGAAACAACTGATTAAATCAACAAGCTATACTGAAGAACACTCGCATTTATCCGTGGACTATGTAAATTTAGGCGTTTCTTCCTCCTTGCAGTTCCTCAGTCATACCAGTGGCAGTGCCCCTGACAGCATCCAAGGGGCTCCTTCCTTCTGCAAGACGAAAGAAAGTCCCGATGGGAGTTTCCCAGTATGCGTTGTAGGATCTGAGAGTTGGGAAGCATTCCAAACGATGGGTGGCAGGAAGTCAAAGGTATTAATACGGTTTTTTGAGTATTCTAGACATGGCCTGGGAGACAGCCAGCTGTCCCCACGAGGAGCCAGGCACTCGCTCTGCAGGGAGAGCAGGGGGCCGAGTGGGTGTCACTGGCAGGCTTGAGACCCGTGAGTTTGGATGGAGCTTGTAGCCTGCACAAGGGACATAAGCAGGCTCCAGCTTCTCTCTGATCCCAGAGCAGAATCTTAGTTCTTACCCCACGGCCCTGCTGCATGAAAGAAGAGGGCCCAAGCAGGCGCCACCCACCAGAATTCCCTTTTGAGCCCAGTGCCCCCGCCGCCCTGGCGCTCGGACCACACCCTCTGAAGAGAACACAATGGGGCCAGCCATGAGGACAACTCCCACAGAGAAGAGACTTAAGGATCCTCTACCCAGCCATTGTGCTGCCCCAACTGGAAGGCTGACAGGTGATCACACACCTGTTCTTTGCTTACCCTCAGGATCCAGGGAGCTCTTTACCGCCAGAAAGAATCTGTTTCATTTTTGGACCACTCTAATGGCTGGAAATTTCTCCCCTTACTCAACCAAAAGCTGCCTCCTCCTAACAGAGAAAAAGAATCTTAGAGGACTGTCACAGGGTCAAACCCTGACTCCACAAGTGCCCCATCTGGGATCTTAAGTGAGGCTTTTAAACAGACTCAGTGCTCAGAATCCTTTTGCATTAACAAAAAACAATTAATAATTCTATTTACCCAACAGAGTTTGCGAATTAAATGCTTTCAATGATATAAATCACCCAGCACATGACAAATGACAAACGGTTGGTCAGCGTCCTTCCCCTTCCCTGGGCCTTCCACCTGGGAGGGCCGGCCAGCAAGCCGGTGTCCCTTCCAAGTCAGCGCCCTCCGATCACCAAAGAGCGGCTCGCATCCTGCTGCCGCTGGTGAGGAAGCCCGCGGGCTCTGCGAGCAGAGATGGGTTCCCACCACTTCCTGTGCTTCTCTTGGTGCTGTGGTTTGGGCTGAATTGCTGCATTCATCTGAGCACTGGCTTCCTGGTTCATAGAAGGAGCAGTAGGCCCACCCGCGGTCGCCGTGGGACCAAGTGAGAAAGTGCGGCCAGGGCACAGGGGCACACGGGAGGCGTGCACATGGCGATGATTCCACAAGACAGGCAGATGCAGGTAGCGTTCGAATGGCGTAGGTGCAGGGAGCGGGGCAGAGTCTCTGAGGGAGGAGACATTTCCGCTGGCTCATACACGAGTGTCTGGAGGAAATGGTGTGAGCACAGAGCAGGAAGGGGAGGCTCAGGCCGCTTCAACCAGATATTTCAGCCCGACCACCCGTCAGAGGATAGTCAGGGGACAGTCTGTAAAGGACCCGGAGGCCAGCTGGAGGCATTTGGCTGTTCTCTGTGGGCGGTGTGGTGCCATCCACAGTGTTTAAGCAGGCACGTGGCAGCAGTGGATATATGATCTGTGGAATGACACTTGTCTGGGTTCCAATCCCGGCTTTGCCACACAATCTCCGAATGACCTGTGGTGAGCCTGTTTGGTGGCAACAGTCACAGAGCCCGTAGCACCGGGCTTCTCAACCTCGGCACTGCAGACATTTGGGGCCAGGTGATTCTTCGTGGTCGGGACGATCCTCTGCATGGTGGGGCGCTCGGCAGCACCGCTGGCCGCAACCCAGTAATGCCCAGCAGAAATCCCCACCCAGTTATGACACCAAACGTGTCTCTGAACACTGCCAGATACCCCTGGGGACAGATCGTCCCTGGCCGAGAACCACCGCCGTAGATAAGCAAGGGCGCTAAGCGAGACCCGCGTGCGAGGCTGCCGGCACGTTGCGCTGCGCGGGGCCCTCAATGTGGACGAGGGGTGGGGCCCTGAAAGCCCACTCTGCGGTGCCCGGAGGACTGGACCCTCGCCACCGGCCCACCAGCCACACCCCGGCCTTTGAGCCAGGCAGCACCTCTCTTTGGGGATGTGTGGACAGAGAGCTTGAGGGTGCAGAGAGGCCAGTGAGTAGAGAGAAGTGTCTGGGGCTCACCCGGAGGTTGCAGAGCAGCACTGAGAACCCCTGGGGGTATGCAGGTGGGGGGGCTCTGCCTGGAGAAAGGCAACCGGATGGTGTGTCAGCCTTGCAAAGACGGGGGTGGTCCGTGGGGTGAGTGCTGACTTCTTGTCCCTTAGTAGAGCAGACAGAGCACTGTGCCAGGAGTCAGAGCCTGGGATGTAGCAACGTCCTTGGCCTCCATTCAAGGGTGGGGGAAGGACCTTCTCGAAGGTTCTGTGGTTTCAGGCTGTTTCTGGACTTCAGAGCCCTGCAGAAATGATTCGACAGGTCCAGAGGGGGAAAAGTGTTTCTTCAAGCCTTGAAGGTTTAAACTGCCTGAGGAATGGTTCTTCACTTTCATCTCTTCTGTGTTTGGGATTTTAAGTAAAAAGATTTGGGGAAAAAACATTGGCTTGGGTAGTCTCCAAGGCCCAGCTCAGCTTTAACAGTTAAAATAACAGGTCTGCGGCAATTCTTTTCCTCTGTCTTCTATTTCTTGGTAAATTGGCATTTTTCGGCAAACTGAGTTTCCTAGAACGGAGAGCCACCTGCCCTGCACAGCGAGTGTGCCCAGTGTCCCGCTGCTACAATCACTTTTGCCGGCAGCACACGTAATCACCTTATAATACCACCTGCTTTTCTGCATCAACACATCCTGGGGCCAACGCGTGAGCGCTAAGCATCAGTAGAATCCTTTACCACCGGTGGACAGAATGGTGGTCTTCACACCTGCCAATACTGCTGCAAAGGGACCTGGGTTTCTCTGCAACCGCCCAGACAGATGCGGCTGAGCCTGGAGCCCGAGGCTATGAGCTCATTCTAGCCATCGTGTCGGACTGTTTCCGGGTGTCCTTCCCCAGCGGCCCACGGTGTGCTGCAGTCACCACTGTGACCATCGTTCTTACTGCGAGTGGTCTGGTTCCCTCTAGAAGGGAGAGAATCTCAGAGATTAGGGAGAGCACGGAGCTCAGTTGTGAGTCCCAGGGGAAAGCAGAACTGACAAGTGCCTTGAGGCGACCAAGAAGGAAATAGAGAATGAAATGTACATCGAAGTAGAGGTCGTTACATTTGTTTCCGTCTGGTGCTCCTGGGTTCTCAGGCTCTGGTGACATGCCAGAAACAGCAGGGAATGAGACCCCGGGTCTCTCTGGACACTGGGAAAGTCTCTTTCCATCCCCGAGCCTCCATTCCTGCCTTCAGAGTGAGGGAGAAGATGAGAGTCATCGTCTCCCAAGGTCTCCGCAGTTCCAGCAACTGGGTTTCCATGGGACGGGGGTGCCTAGGGTGGGCGGAATTGTTTATTATATAAAAGGCAAAGGGTGGGAAGAAGCCATCCTAAACAGTCTGGAAACTGAGCTCTTGGCCAGGCCCATCTGCAGACGGTGGTCCCGAGCTCTGGTTCTCCTGCCACCCACCCCCGATGGAGACTCTAGACAGCTCCCTTCCCCCATGCGTGCCAGGTGCTCCTGTGGGTTCCTGCCCAGCACTCGCACGGCCCGGACCTGTCCCGCGGGCCCCTCTGAGACGGCGAGCTCGGTGCAGGAGGGACCTCGTCTGCCCTGCGCACTCCAGGGGCCCCGTCTACAGAGACAGAAGCAGGAGTCGGACGCCGCCAGTCAGGCTCTGTGTGGGACGGTGAGGGTGGCTGCTCACTGCATGTGGTTCCACACACTGGCGGCCAAGCAAGAGAAATGTGTCCTCCAGAGTTCTGGAAGCTGCAAGTCTGAGGTCAAGGAGCTGGCAGAGTCGGTTTCTCCTGAGCCTGTGGGGAGGGATCGGCACCCAGGCCTCTCTCCTTGGCTGCAGGTGGCTGTCTTCTCCTGTTTCTTCACGTTGTCTTTCTGCTGCGTGTGCATCTCTCCGTGCCTCGGTTTCTCCTTTGTATAGAGTTTCCTCTTTCTGTAAGGACACCAGTCATGTTGGATTAGGCCTCCTTTAACGACCTCATGCTGGTTTGATTATGTCTGTGAACACCCTATCTCCAAGTTAGGTCCTGGGGGGTTAGGACTTCAACGTAGGAGTTACGGGGGACACAATTCCGCCTGTAACAGGAGTGATCAAAGGTGCTCCTTGGTGAGTCACACTGGCCTTTAACCTCAGCGTCTAGCTCCAGGGGGCGGTGCCTCTACTTTGTCTCCTGTGTTAATAGTCAGCAGCTCATTTAGATTCTGTGCGTTTTGTGTCACGTAAGCAGCACTCTGCTGCGGTTAGTCTCATCGTTCCCATGATGGTCGTTCCTACTGGTGAGTGCAAAGGGACCCTGCGAATGCGAAAGCAGGCAGCACCTTTAGGTGGAAATGTTTAAATGCTCAGTCCCGGAAGCACACCGCTCTTTGCACCAGAGGAAAACGGTATTTGAAGAAATATTTAAAGAATGTTAGTGAATCAAGTTAGTTAGCCTTGCCAGAGAGCCCACAGGTTTTGGTTTTGTTCCCTGTATCATAGGGCGAAATGAACAGTTTCCCATTCAACTAATAGTCCGGGGAGGAGGCAGCCGGTCAGAGAGAGGCCCCTTTCCGGGTGGGCACATCAGAAGGCAGCACAGGCACACGGTGCGGGCGGAGGCCTTCTCCAGGGAGACCTGGTTTGGTGATGTCAGAGGTGCTCCTTCATCCTGGGGAGCTGTAGCCCACCCAGAGCTCAGGACCTCTGCCCCTTTGGATTGGCACCTTCCAGCTGCAGCAGCCCTGTGGGAACTGAAGTTCCATGAGGTTGGCGCCGGAGCCTTACATGCCGCAGGGTCCCAGCACGGTGTCTGGCTCATGGTGACTGTCCAATCCGCACTTGTGGATGGACTGATACATCCATTGTCACCGTGCTCTGGGACCCTGCTCAATGGCAGACACTGCTCAGGGCCCAGGGACACAGAGATGAGCGTGATAAAATCCCCCCTTCAAGGCATCCCCAGCTTCATGGAGGAGACAAACAGCAACAATTTTACTGCTTAGTATCAACAAGGGAATTCCGTGCTAGACAAGCAAGGTCACATGGATTAATCACGAATTCATTTCTCAGATCTCTGCAGGGCCGTACAGTTGCTGCACCACATTGCTAGGGAAGTGACTGCTCTTCTGGTCCCAAGGCGTTTGGCCATGATGCAAGCCTGAAAGCATCTTGGACCACAAAGCCAGGTGGCCAGGTGGAGGGCGAAGGGGCTGTGAGAGAATCGCTCCTTCAGTGGGAGGTGGGGGTGAAGAAGGGGAGAGCTGATGCTCAGACACTCTCTGAGCCCCTCTCCAGCGTCACAGTCAAGAAAGGCTTTGAGAAGTGCTTAGAAGCAGGAAACCATCGGTGGCACTGTTGAAAAACACGGGAGGCTTCGTACTCTACGAAGGTTGGAAACTGGGGGAGAATAGAGCTTCCGTGGCCTCACTGTGGGGGAGGGGATGGCAGGTCAGGATAGCGGGGAAGAAGCATGGCAACCCCTCACTCAGCCCAGCCACACCCAGATGCCAGCCCTCTCGGCCCTGCCCACTCCGGGGGCCGGTTCAGCCAAGACAAAGTGGGGCTGAGGCCCCTCAGTGTCCCAGCAGGTGGGGTCTGTGACTGGAGGTGTCCCAGGGTGCCCGTTAGATGACAAGAGTCAGCCCTCCATCCTCTGACCAGAGCAGGGACTCTGGGGTTAGGCTGCTGGCAGTGGATCCTGCCTCTGCCTCTTGCGGGCTATATGACCTTGGTGAGTCACCTACCCTCCTGTGTTCATAGCAGCAGAACCCGCCTCCGGGTCCTGCACTGCCCCACAGGCCCGGTTACCGTGGGCACATGGGTTTGAGCCACCTGCTCTGCCATGAAAGAGGAACACCCACTCTTACCTGAAGGGAAGGAATAAACTGTCCCTCGTAACTACACAATCTCAAATCCTACCGCTGGTGGCTTCCTGGTGGCCCTCTCTCTGACTCTGGCTGTTGTCCTTTGGTTGCAGAGGCCGTATGAAATCCACTCGGCCACGCCTGTCGATGAGATCCTCAGCATGTTCAAGGTGGAGCGCATCCACTACTCGTCCACGTGGTGCAGGGGGATGGTGGCCCTGCTGAAAAAGGTAGGGGTGGGGGCCACCGGCCTGCCGCCAAGGGCTGCAGTCACCTGGTGTAGACACAGGCATACCAGCAGAGGAAGGGGTAGAAACCAAGTGGCGTAGCAGGGATGGAAGCAGTGGTGAGCTGAGCTCTGCTGCCGTGGAATGAGCACTGTCTCGGGAGTGCACGCAGATCAAGAAGCCTCGGACCACCGAGCCTGTGACAGCAAGCTCCGGGCTCCTGTCACGCGGCTGCAGGATCCCAATAAATAGAAACACTTAATGCATGTGGATTTTAGCAATCTTTGCTACAAATGGTCTTTTAGCCCACTGAGATCTGAGATGCCGGGCATCTCCTGACTTTTCTCAGGAACTGTTGCTCTCAGAGTGTGGGCCTAGGACCAGCAGCCTGAGCACCACATGGGAACCTGCTAGAAATGCACCTTTCCAGGAGCCACCCCAGATCCCAGTGGTTCTTAACCCTGACTGCTTGTTAGAGTCATCTGGAAGCCTCACATACTGCTGACATCTGCACCTCCCAGCCCACCAATGACTCAGAGTCTGGCCGTGGGCCTGGGCATCAGCATGCTCTCAGAATAGCTGTCCCACGCAGTGAGCCCGCATAGGGCATTGAATTGGAGTCTGTTCAAACTGGCGCCCACTGTCTTGGGGCAGCCCCTACAGAGTGGCCTCCATAGCCAGCAGGTACAATCCCCACCAGGTGTTCCTGGTGTGGTGTGACTCCAGCCCCTGACTGGGTGTAGCTGGGAGATTTCTGCAGTGACAGCTGGGAGTGAACGAGCTGTGGGCTCTGACTTCCAGCTCCACCTGTGGGCAGCTGGCATGTGCCCTTCGCTAGCACGTGCCAGGCCCCACCACCCCCGCTGGGCCCGTGCTAACCACGAGCTGGAGGTGGCAGAGCTGCCATTCTTCCTGCTTTCACAGGAGGCAGCAAGTGCAGAGCACCCAGGGCTACCCGAGGTCACACGACTTTTAAGTGGCAGTCCCAGGGCTAGGGCCTCTGTCCTTTTATTTTCAGCCCCGTACTCCTTGCACCTGATAAACTACAGTGTTTTGAAATGTTGGAGGCCCCATTTGGATGCCAGATAATATTCTTTGGCTGTTTTTGTACTGCACCTCTCCTTTTTAGCAGAAGCTCAATTTGAGGAGAAGCTAAAAATTGTCCCCTTGGCTACAAATGAGTCCACTTCATTACATCACAGAGGTCACCTCATAGCTGTCCAGGGATAGATTTTATTAGAGTTTGGTACCCCCATTATCAAGTTGGAAGTCCTAAGATGATGTGGCGAGTTCTTTTCGTTTTTAATTGGAAGCCTTTGCAGACATCAGTGAGAGGCAGCTTGGTGCAGGGCTCTAGTCCCAGAAAGGAATGCGGGGCCTGAAACCCTAGTCCCTGCTCCACGGTCCTTTTGTGGATGACCTTGCAGAAGAGTCTGACCTCTCCGCCACTCCCTGGCTGCAAAGAGATGAGTGCGGATGGTGCTTCTGGCGACAGCAACCCAGACAGGACATGACATTAATGGTGCATGAAGAGCAGAGGTTCCTTAAATGTCCTGATATCCCCTCCTTCAGAGTATCTGATGACCTTGGGGGGTGCCCAGTTAAAGGAATCACATTTGTCCTCTGACTGCAGCTCCTGACCAAGGACCCCGAGAGCCGCCTGTCCAGCCTCCATGACATACAGAGTGTGCCCTACCTGGCCGACATGAACTGGAACGCTGTGTTTGAGAAGACGCTGATGCCCTGCTTTGTGCCCAATGTGAGTGGAGGTCCTGGCGGGTGTCCTGCCACTCCTCTGCAGGGTCCCCACCTTGGCGCAAAGCATGGCCCCAGCAGCTGACCAGCAAGCCCTCTGCTGGCCATGGCCACTTGAGCACCCAAGGGCTAACATTTTGCTGGGATTCAGGATGGCCTTGGGCCTGATTGCCAAGACTCAAGCTGTGCAGCTTCTCTTCCTGTGGTGGGTGCTTTGGGGGTGCTGAACCTCCTCTTCCACTGAGTCATGCCTCCCGTGCACCAGGCCCAGGCACTGGCGTCAGCTGCCTGCCACGTGGAGGAAGACGGGCAATAAGTCCCCTAGCCAGGGCAGTCAGCACTTGCAGAACAAGCTCGGAAGAGGGGGAGACAGGATGGGAGGTGAGGGGGCAGGGGCCTCTTTTTGGGAGAGTCGGCAGAGATCAGCATGAAATGAAGGGCAGAGCATGCAAGGATGGACACTGAACCTCCCAGGCCAAGGGATCAAGACCACACACCTCAAGGCAGCAGAAAGCCTGGGCTTCACAGACAGCGGGGAGGCTTTACAGCTAGAACGGAATAAACCAGAAGGAAATAATAGGAATGAGGTTGAGGAGTGCATGTCACACCAGGAAGGCTTCTGGCGGCCGTAGAAAAGGTTTCAGGTTTTATCCCCTGAAAACTGGGGTGTTGGAGGCAGCAAAGTGCAAGTGTTGGATTCACATTTTGGTGGGGGGCGGGGGACTCTGGCTGGAGGTGGAGAAGGGGCTGCGAAGGGCAGAACAGGGAGCAGACAGGAGGCTCCTGACCTCCGGGAGAGACATGCTGGGAGTTTGGACCTGCACGGAAGCCACTGTGGCCCCTTCCTGCCGAGAGCTGCATTTCTCCTGGAGGGCTTGAAGAGAGCACCTGGGGAATAGTGACGAATGGGTGACGGTCCAGCCCGGCCACCTTTGTGACCTTGGAGAGCCCACTCTCTGGCCCATCTGTGACAGTGGACTATGTGACAGTTGCCCTGCCCAGTGGTGCTGTGAGTCTGAAAGAGGCCACAAAAGCTGGTCTTTGCTGCTGTCTATTCCAATCCCTGTCGTCTGAGTGGAGGGAGAGACTCAGGCCCAGAATGCAGAAGAGACTTGTTGGGGCCACCAGGCTGGTTTCTGGGGAGCCCTAGACATCCCAGGGTGGTGTTTCATGCCAGATTATCTCACAGACGTCTGTCGCTTTTTTTGGCACAAAAGCAGTGTCTCCACAGATCAGTTTCCCAGAGTCCAGGGCTTCCAGCTTCCTTTTCCCAAAGCGGCTGCAGCACGTGTGTGTGCACATTTCTGAATTCGGGCCTCCCCGTGGCCTGGTCAGGGCTCTGTGCTGAGCGCTCTGAAAGCAAAGCTGGGCTGGCACCAGGCTTTTCGTGTCTAGTGTCGCGCTGACGGCGTGTCCCTGCCTGGTAGCCAGCCCGTTAGTCCTTGGAGGCCGTGCCTGCCTGCACCCTGAGCACGCTTCCTCCCGCCTCCCTCCCAGGCCGGCCCCAGACAGGCTGCCCCCGTCTTCCAGACCTTGGCGTGTGCTGTCCCCACTACCTGGCCCCCTCCACCTGCTCAGAGCGGCTTGTGCTTAACAACTCTGCCCTATGGGAAGCCTTCCTTGCCCCCCTGGGTGGGCGTGGTCCTGCCTCTGGGCTCAGACGGCCCCTACTCCTCACCACCCCGCCTGCTATCATGAGAAACAGGCCATGGGGACAAATGCCCGGCAGGCTCAGCGCAGAGGGCTGCTCAGGTGGCGCCCTCCCTGCCTCCCGCTGTGAGAGCCGTGGGTTTCACTTGGCCAACTGTGAGCTCTGTGTGTGTGTGTCTGTGTGTGTCTCTACGTGTGCCTGTGCATGCGTTGTGTGTTTGTGCCTGTGTGTCTGTGTATGTGTGCGTGCCCATGTGCATCTGTGCGTCTCTCTATGTGTGCCTGCATGTTTGTCTGTGTGTGTCTGTGTGTGCCTATCGGTCTGCCAATGTGTGTCTGTGAGAGTGTGTCCACGTGTGTGTGGGTGGACAGCTGTGCCTTGGGGACAGCAGAGGCAGCCGCTGGGACGATGGCTCACACCTGGAGGGCAGGACAGCTTCAGTCCTGGAGTCTCACTCCTCTCGGTCCATTTTCCACCAGATTTCAGTGGCCAGTGACAGTCAGTTACAGGTAAAAGCACAGGCTTCACTGTCACCATTGTCACCCGTTCTGTGTTCGCTGAGCACCTACATCTGCCAGCACTGTGCTGGGCGCAAGGGAACCCCCGGTGAAGAAAACAGTCTTGGTGCCAGTTGTCGGGGCACTTACAGCCAAGTGCAGGGAGCCTCGGCTGCGGCTCGGCCCTCAGGGAGGGGTGACTCTTTGGGGGCTGAGCTGTGCCCTGTGGGATGTTCAGCAGCATCCGACACTCCATCCATGAGCTGCCAGTGGCAATACCTGGGTTGCAACAACCAAACGTGTCTCCAGGAGCCCAGCACCAGGCTGCGGAGGGCAGAGGCCATTGGCACCAGGGGGCCCAGGGAGGGATCCCAGCAGGTCCCAGCAGAAAGGTGAGGGCCGTGCCTCTAGGACTGAGAAAACCAGGTGCAAAGGACATGGGATGCCACTCCATCAACCCACGAATGACACGAAGACAACAACAGGACATCATTGGGCACCTCCTGTGTGGCTGGGCTGGGCTGGGCTGAGGGCTTTTCCAGCACTTCCTCACATCAGCCTCATTGCCCTCCTCTTACAGCTGTAGAAATAGAGCCTGTGGAGGTTTCGCGACTTGCTGGCTGGTGGGAAAGCCAGCACTGCCCCTCTTCTGTCTGCAAAGCCCGTTCCCTCCTGCCCCAGCCGTGACGAGGGTACCTGCTGATGCCAAGCAGGTCAGGCAGCCTGGCCAAGGCAATTCGTCTGCAGGCAGCTGGACCCCTCTTGGGACCCCTGCCATAGGCCAGGCAGCTGCTGTTCTAGGTGCTTGGCAAACACTTTCTCAGCTAATCCCTCCCTTGGCAACCTCTGAGCTGCCGCACTGTGCACCGATGAGGAAACTGAGCCTGTCAGCTGCACGGATGTGTCTCTCGGAGTCACACGGGTACAGGGTGAGGCTGGCTGGCCCTGAGCCCACGCCCGGACTTTCCCCTTCTTGGTCCAGGCGCAGCAGGCCCAGGTCTAACAGGCACAGTGATAACCTGTGTAGAGAGGACTTGCTTCACATCCAGCCCTGCTTGAAGTACTTTGTAGATATTATATTATTAATCACCTATAAGGGAAGCATTGTTATGCGAACCTTACAGATCATGAACTGAGTCCCAAGGAAGTCATGAAACTTGTCCAAGGTCAGAAAGCAGCAGAACTGGAACAACTCCAGAGCTGCTGAGGTCATAACCACTGCAGGGACTGGTGTCCTCGTGCTCACCAGGTCTAGGGCTCAGGACTGAAAGTGCCTACCAGGGACCTGGGATCCAAGGCCGGGAAGTCAAGGAGAACAAAATTCCTCCTCGCCTCCTGGAACAGGGCGCCAAGGCAGGGAGTCAGGCAGATTTTGACCAGAAATGGTTTTCTTAAGTTAGTTAGAATGATTTAGAAAAAAGATAGTAATGGCATAAGAATGTGTATATAATAAAATAATAAGTGAAAAAAATCAGATTGGAAAACTGAACTCAACTTCATGTAAAAAGCATAGAAAGGAGACTTAGGTTAACAAGGTGGGATCACCCCAGGGATAGGATCATGTGTATAAATGGTGCACACAGAGAGAACGTGTTGCTTTTCATCAGAAAGAAAGGAGAGATGTAACTGATGGATCCCACAGTAGTAATCATTATTCGTCCAGCGCATGATTGATTGACTGAATGAATGTGTGGAAACAAAACTCACTGCTAGGTGGAACACAGACAGACCATGTTTTCTTTCCTGCTTCCCTTTAGAAAGGGAGATTGAATTGTGATCCCACATTTGAACTTGAAGAAATGATTCTGGAATCCAAGCCACTTCACAAAAAGAAGAAGAGGTTGGCAAAGAACAGGTCCAAGGATGGCACCAAGGACAGCTGTCCTCCGGTGAGCACTTCTCAGGAGCAGTCCCAGGAGGGGCGGAGTCCACTCCCCCAGGAGAATGACTGAGCAAGGCTGCTTTGCAGGCAGGGGGGCCGTTTCGCTTCTCCCTTCCAATCACCTTCTTCGGCAGTAAATAAAATGCCACCATCAGACAAGCAGCCTTTTTCAGTACAAAACTGTGGAAGAACTGCTTTAGGTCGAGGCATTCACACCTTCCGCTCCCTGTTAGCACTGTTTCTAAGGCAGGCAGCTCATGCGGCCCTGAGCAAGAGGAGAAATGACACTGAACAACGCCCGCTATCCAGGGTATTCCTGAAGCCCCCTTTAGAAAGACGTTTCTACTAGGTTGTCACCTTGGTGGGACCAGGGCACTTTGCCTTCAGGGACCTCCGTGTTGGTTTCCTGGGGATGCCATAACAAAATACCACAAAATGGGTGGCTCAGAACAACCAAAGTTTATTCTTTCACAATTCTGGAGGCCTGAAGTCTGAAATCAAGGTATCAACAGAGCCATGCGCTCCAGGAAGGCCATAGGGCAGGGGCCCTCCTTGGCTGTCCCGGCTTCTGGGGTGGCTGGCATCCTTGGCGTCCCTTGGCTTGCAGCTATTACTATCTCACTCCAGTCTCTCCAGTGCCACGTGGCCTTCTTCTCCCTGTGTCTCTGTGCCTTCTCCTGGCCTTCATGTAAGGACACCAGTCATTGGACTTAGGGCCTGCCCTAATTCACTATGGCCTCGTCCTACCTTGATTTCATCTGCAAATGTTCTATTTCCAAATAAGGTCACATTTGCACATACTATAGGTTAGGGCTCACCATGTTTTTTGGGGGGACACACTGCATGAAAACCCCTTTCTCTATAAAAATATATTAAAAGTCAAGCAGTCTGCGTGATGATCATGACTTTCTCCTCGTGCCTCTCGAGTGAGCCTAAGGAATGGTCAGGAAACCAGCCTGATGATTTCCAGCCCACACTCCATTCTAACCTGACTTTTAAGTTGGATTTAATGGTTTAAACTTGAGAAAATCATCTTTGTCTGCCAGGCTCCCCTTGGACACAGCCGCCCCGGCAATCAGGGCCAGACACTTAGCTTGTCCCAAGTGTCCGAGGTCCCATCTAATCAATCTGCCGCCCTCCATTGCTTTGCTGCCCTGTCTCTCTGGACCGTGCTCCGTCGCTGAGTCACTTCTCTGTGCTCTTTGACAGAATGGACACCTGCAACAGTGTTTGGAGACTGTACGGAAGGAATTCATCGTATTCAACAGAGAGAAGTAAGTCCTCCAGGTAGCATCCCCTGGGCAGAGCCCGTCCAAAACAACCGAGGGTTCCCGACCCTCTGACGAAGCCAGCCCTGATGATGGAGGGGCAGGTGTTGGAGGGCGGGCACATAGGGTCCTGCAGGGCATGGAGCTCCAGGACTTGGACTTAGAGCTGTGTCTTGATCCTGCCTCTGCTGCACAGAGCTGACTCCACCTCCCTGGGCCTCAGGGTGCTCCTGGGGACAGGGACTCCCATGTGGAGAGGCAGCTCCCAGCGCTTAAGAGCAGGAGCCCTGGAACGACACTGCCTGGGGGCCGGGCCCTGGCTCTGCCGCTGCTGGAGTGACCCAAGGCAAGGTACTGAACCCCATGGAGCCTTCTCGGCATCGGGCAGAGTGACAGAGGCTTCCTTACAGTGCAGGGTTGTAAGAGTTAAGTGAGACGTTGGCACAGGCCCTGGCGTGGTAGGCATGCTCAGCAAGTGAGACGATGACTGCTGTGGTTACCGACTCAGGTAGGGTGGGGTGGCCAGAGTCTGGGGGTGCTCAGCTGGGGTGTGCCCTGGCTGCGGGACAGCCCTCACAGGGGCTGGTCAGCCAGAGAAGCTGATGACGCAGCTTGGTCCCCACTGACCTGAATATCTAGGGGCTCATCTGGCCGTGGCTAATTTGTCAGAGCAAGGGGCTCGAGCAGAGGCAGCGGATCAGCCCCATTGGATCACCCTGAACCAGGCCTCGGGCTGGCAGAGACAAACCAGAGATGCTTCTCACCTGCCAGGAGGGTCAGGTGGGTAAATACGAGGCTGGCCCTTATGCAACCACCAAAGCTCGACCGCGTTTGGCTGCCAGCAGATGACAACAGCACAGGGAATGTGTGCTATGATCAGCGGCAGCTCTCGGAGTGGCTTTCGCAACAGGCACCTGGCTCAGCCCAGGTGCTCAGGGAAGCTTCCATGCCTGGCCGAATCCTGGGGGACCTGTAGGAGAAAGGCATATTGCTCCCAGAGTGGGGACAATGCACAGAGAAGGGACACAGTGTGGCAGACTAGGGCCCTGCAGCTAGTGAAGAAGCGTGATATACCTGAGCCTTCAGGGAGGTGACGGACAGGGCAGGGAGGGGCGTTTGGGTTCTAGCCATGGGCAAGGCAGGGCCCCATTCCCAGTGGGTGCTGGGGAGGCGGAGGAGGCAGCAGCTTGTCATCCATCCTGGGTGGCTACAGCTGAGGGCCGGCAGGTGCCCAGGTCAGCCCAGATTCACGCCAGGCCTGGACGGCCATCCTCAGCCACTGGGCATCGCGTCTCCTTGGTCTCCCTGCTCCGGCCTCTGCAACCACAGCCCGTGAGACTCGGGCTCATCCCAGTTTCCTTGCAGTGCCCCCGCTCTGAGGATCACGGCCCCTCCTCCAGCCTTAGAAACCCAGACCCAGGAACTTAGGCTCAGAGCCTGGCAGTGATCGCAGGCTCTGGCAGCCGTCATCTGCCTGTGCTCGGCCCGGGGAGTCCCTCCGGGAGCAGCGGGCAGACGTAAGCCTGGGAAAGGCTGAGCCACGCAGAACCCGAGCAGACGGCAGTCGTGGTCCAGGTCTGCTGTGTGCCGGAAGATGCTTCAGTTTGGAGTCTAAAGAATCCAAACTGTTTCTTTTCAAAAGAAAATGATAATGAGACATACTTCCTGTGTCATTTAGGGGTTGTGTCTGGCTGCTTTTAGCAGAAACCCAACTATACAGTAGCTTCAACCAATTAGATGTTGGAAACGCGAGTTGATTAGGGAAACGTGGTAGGATCTCCCAGTTAGGCTATGGACGGACCCCTTTGAGGTTTGTGGTCACAGATTATAAATGAGGCTGGCGTCATTCATAGGAGTTGGCAAAATGGAGAAAGAGGGCAGAAGTCTTGTGTTCCAGGCAGGGAGTCAGGGAACAGCATATGCTGAAGCCCCAGGCATGAAAGAACGTGGCCACGGGAGAGCCATCCTCTCCGGCCTGAGCTGTGATTCCTGCTCCTTTATTCCCGCCCTCTGCTCACCCGGGGACCCCTTCGGTGGCCCTGAAGGCTGACAGGCTGCCCGTCAGAGCAGGTGTGCAGGCTCACCCACCATCTAAAGGTGTCCAGGTGGGAGGACCTGGTGTGTCCCCCAAGATGCCTGAGCATCACATCAACCCCACCCCTGCTCGAAGAGAGAGCCATATTCCGTCCACCCGCAGCCCTCCCTGCCGCTGTCTCTCAGCAGTAAAAATGCGCAGGAGAAGACGATTTGCAATGCATAATCTTCCCTGGACCAAGCATTTTTCCTTTGAACTAAGAAAAAGTGGGCCCTGCTTATCCTCCACTTCCTCCTTCGAGGCACCTGCTGTGTTGGCACTTGAGCTAGAAGATTGAATAGAGTACCTCCCTCCCCACATCAGCAGTGCGGTGAGCGGGGGACCGGCGGCTGG
>CAUYSK010055302.1:0-43621 GCA_963575035.1 Avahi laniger | reverse complement strand
CACTTTCCAGGTTTTGTATTCCTATCTCCTGTTTTTCTTTTTCCTGATTTGTGTGTCCCCCGCTGAATCTGCACCGATTCCCCTCGCTGTTTTTGTGGGAGAGCACTCCGATTGTGTGTAGCAGACCGGGATCTACGTCTCCGTCTCTGTAAGCAGGGATCCGGGAGGCTACCCTAACTCCGCCATTTTCCCGACCTCTACATTTTCTTGATAATTTCATTTTGCTCTGGTTGTCATTGAGAGACCAAGAGCATAAATGTTAAATGCAATTTGGCTTTTTTTGATCTTCTATGTCCTTGTTCCTCTTTGGTCACCTGCAGGTTATGCTTCTCAGGTCAGGGGCCTTTGCCTTCTCAAAGAAAGAGAAGGTCTTGTGCTCATTCATTGCGATGTCTTCGTAACAGAAATCTTATTCTGTGAAAGGACTGTTCTGCCAGAAAATGAAGTTTGAGCATATATTGTTTATACCAATTTTTTTTTAAATGCTGGGGGCTGTATTCAGTATTTGAAATTCAATATTTCTAATTCAATATTTGAAACATATGACTCGATATCTATCGTGGAGACTTACTTTGTTTTATATCATTTATCTGGTAGACCCTCCTATGAAACTTTTCTTCCCTCATGTTCAGGTACAGACCACTGTCTAAGCTGTAATCTGAGCCCAAAGCAGGAAGGAATATGCATTTCTCTTTCTCTTTGCCTCTGTGTGTGTGTCTGAAGGAGAATCAGTTATTTTCCCCTTTTGCTCAGTTAGACTACCACATTTCATAAAACCTCTCAAGATGCCCATTGAAATCATGTCTTATTTCTCCAGGGCCAGTTCGGTTCCAAAATCTAATTTCCTAATTCTGTCATACAGTGGATAAAATGATTCTTTGATGGAGTAAACCATTTCTTCATGTCCAAAGAGATGGTTGTTTCAGTTACTGTTTTTAAACATTTATTAATCGTATCCATTTAATGCAAATGCAGAAGGGAAGCAGAACACATCCATGTAATACGAAAGGGTACATCAGAACACTGCTTAGCATTTTTCTTTTTTAAAATAAAATGTTTTAATTTGAATTTCATTCCATGTGGAGAAGGCACAAGTAAGTGCCAGATGTCCCTACATGATTCCCTCTTCCAGAACATACCTTCTTTAACATTCCTGGAGCTAGTTACTCTTTCCTGGCTTGCATAGGAAGCAGGAAAAGAGCATCATTGTGTTGGAAAGTTTTCCTTCAATAGCTCTTTGTGTGTCAGATAGTTGTTTGGAATTTATTCTGAAGAGTCTTCAGCTTTGTTCCATTAACACAGCATTTTGATGTTTGAGATTTTTGACAACAAATATATTTATTTATGTTCATGAAACTCATAAAGCTTGTTGGCACAGTCTCTACTGCTGTTACAACTCTGCTTTGATAAACCATGGAAAATAAACTTTCTGTACTAAACTGAAAAGTACTTGCTGTTACTCATATTACCAAAAGTATATTAATTTTAAAATAAATGTTAAATAAATTTCATTGACTTTCTCAAAGGGAAAACCACATATTAAAATGGAGAGTGAAGTAAGAGTATTATTAACATTGGAAACAGATAAGACTTTTTAGGTCATAAATTTAAAAACCATGAAAATGATTATCTTTTAAATCCTTTAAAACGAAATTTATAACATTGTAGTTAAAACATATGCATTCCCTCTCTCTTGAATAAGAAAGCTGAGGTCGCTAAACTCAAACTCACTTTTTGCCTTCTTAACAAATAATTTATTCCTCTGTCACTTATCACATTATAGTTTAACTATTTTTTGCCTGACTCTGCCAGCAAATATGTGCACATTTTGGTGTGCACATTTATTAATGTATTAATAAGAGCTAATATTAATTGAGCACTTACTATATTCTAGATACTTAATCCACTTTACATGGGTTATCTTGCTAAATCATCACAACAGAGCTGCGAGGCTGGTTACTGTCATTAACCTACTTTACCGGTGAAAAAGCTGACGCACAGAGAAGCTAAGTAACTTTCTTGAGATTCTGTGGGTAAGAAAGAGGAGCAGCGGGATTCCAACCTGCTAGATTTACTCCAGAGTGTTTGCTCTTAGCCAGTGCTATTGAGAAAACAGAGGTGGATGACCAGGCAGCACAGACCTCTGTCCAGAGCTGTAGTGACAGAGGACACTCCTGGAGACCTCAGTAGCAGTTGGGACGTGGGGATTCTCCCTTTGCCCATTGCACTTTGTGGAGGTACCCTGGGATATCCAGCAGGGAGAGAATCTGATCCAGTTTGGTGATTCCGCCGCTGGCTGTAGAGATTGTAAGTTGCGTGACTGGCAAAAGCATTGTCTCTCAGCCCTGATATAATAAAGGCTGAAAAAAAATACAGATCTTTGTGTCAGCAGCTTAGATCACAACATTAGCATGCTACAGTCTTATGGCTTACCATTGATTGGTACCTGATTGAGGGACAAAGAGCTAGATATTCTCTGCAGTTAGGGTGACCAATACCTCATCCCAGGCCTGGGTGTCATCCAGCTCTCCCCCAGATCGGTGGAGATTGGTGGTAAGGTATTCTACTCTGGCTCGAAGGGCTAGCTCGATCTTCTGGATTACTCTTTTATGTCTCTGCCATGAAACTCTGGGCTCATTATTCAGATTAAGAAATCATACAGGAGAAACAAAGATGCTGTAAAGCATTTCCATACCTTTTTTTTTTTTTTAGTGGAACTACTGGTTTTGAGAATCAAAGCCTGTTTCAACTTGCCATGTTTTCCTATGTGTGCTAAGCAAAAAGAACATCTAGCAGAGTCACTGTGCCCCTCTCTCTCCCCTCCCCGTATAAAATAGACAATTACTTATAATCAGATGAATAGATAGTAAAAGTTCTTTGCACTGCAGTAAGTGCTTTGTTATGATGCATTTATGTTGGGAAGCAGAGCCTTGAATAGCTTAGAAGTTTATTGTAAATTCATGCAGAGAATGTGTATTAAGAGTTAAAATCTAAAATGAAAATGTGAAGCATGTATGCTTTTACAACCCATTTGGGAAGGGCATACTAGCAGTGGTGGTTTTAGGCTGACTTTTAGAAGCCCCTTCTGCGTCTCATAAACGGAGAGTGAGCCGAGTGGGAGGAGTGACAGCAACTCCAGAGGCACAGCCAAACCCAGCCCGAGCTGACAAACGAGGCACAATTAGCGCTTATCAGCTCCTGCGTATTTATCCGAAGTTGCCAATCTAAACTCTTAGTTTCTCCCCTCAAATGGCCTCCACTAGCAAAACACATGTGTTAAGTAACTTGGACACCACCTTGACGATTCTAGTCGACTAACAGCAATATTTCATGGGAAATTACTGAAGTGACATCACTCTTTTAATTTCAACCTAAACAAAACGGTTTACATGGAAAGTTACACGTACAGTTTTCCATGAAAGTCTAGACAAGAAAGAGTTCTTTATTTGAGACATGGTGGGTAACGTACTCATTATGAACATGATGTCTGAGGAAAAAACTACATATTCCAAAAGAAAATTATTCAACAAAGGATAATCTTTTGGATGTGAAGAAAGGTTTTGTCCCGGATTGTAAATCTGATCAAAATTTGAAATATCCAGATTACATTGTGACTTTCTTTTACAACAGATTTATTTTTGAGAGTTTTTAATTCCAGTAACAAGAGGAAAATTGTAGAAAGAAATGACAATGTAAGTTTTCAGTACAATTCAGAGAATAAGTGTAGGGAGGGAAGAGAGCACAGTGGCCAAACGTCAGGACCTGTGCGCCAGCGGCAGCCCGGTCAACGCTGTGTCGTCGCATGCGGCTTCATGCCTGAGTCTTTCCAGCAGGGATAATAATGGTTTTTTCTGCGTAGGGTTTTTATGTGTAACATATAAGATAATGCATTCGGCCCTTTAGGTTAAAGGGACAGCACCAGCAAATTAATTGTAAAAGAGCTCTGATATATCATTTCAGCGATGACTTTTACTAAAGTTGCCAATAACTAAGCTCTTTTAAAAAGCTAACACAAAATTTAAAAATAACAAAATTGACCTACTGGAGTATATTTTTGTCTAGTCTGATGGAAGTATTAACAGGCAATGAAATGGCCTCAAATCCTTCATAGTGACGAGGGAACATGGAACTAGGGATTAAGATTTTCCATTAATTCGTGACTGGTCCCAACCTGTGTTTACTCTCCCTGCCTCTGTTCCACCCAAATCAGAGCAACGGACATTTGAGATCCAGAGGATTTGGTTTATTTAGCGTAAGACAGTGGTCAGGAAATTACACTTCGGTGGAATCAGAGAAATTTTCCCAAATGTTGTAAACGAATGTTGTTTCCCCAGTGCTGTTTTATGTTTACATTCTTTTTTAAAAAACGTGCAAAAAAAAGCATGGTAGACTGGGCGCAATGGCTCAGGCCTGTAATCCCAGCACTCTGGGAGGCTGAGGCAGGAGGATCACTTGAGCTCAGGAGTTTGAGACCAACCTGAGCAAGAGCGAGACCCCGTTCCTACTAAAAGTAGAAAAAAATTAGCCTGGCGTGGTGGTGCACACCTGTAACCCCAGCCACTTGGGAGGGTGAGGCAGGAGGGTCACTTGAGCCCAGGAGTTTGAGGCTGTTGTGAGCTATAATGAGGCCACTGCACTCTTGCTGGGGTGACACAGTGAGACTCTGTCCCCCCAAAAAAAAAAAACATGGCAACGTAATTCACATGATTCTTACAGTTCAGTTTCTGCTGAAGATCACTGGAAAAACTAAGAGTCTCCAAAACATCTTTCTCAGAGACATAAAATAAGGTGTGTGTTAATAATAGAAAAACCTATTCTACCCTGAAATGAAAGAATCAGATGAACATTTTGAATTTTATCATTAGGCAAAAGAAATATAAAGTGAAGTGTACCTCATTTTTGCTTCTTAAATAATTTGCTTATTAAATAATTGCTATTTCATGGCAGAAATGAAAACACTATAATGCAGGCCAAAATACAATGCTAATTTTATAATATTTATATATATACATATATCTTTAGTTTCCGTTGACAAAAAAAAAAGGAGCAAGAGGGAGAGGGAGAAGGAGAGAGGGAAGAAGAGAGAGGAGGAGAGAAACTGTCTCACAAATTACCATGGCTCAGTGCCTGAGGGAAATTAGTCTGCTCTAAAGAAATATCCTGCTGTAGTCAAGTAAAACTGTAACAAAACTTGAAGTGTAATATCTAGATCCTGGACTGCATTTCCTGCCAGTGCCGTTACTCACTGGCCTTGTATATATGTAGACTTTATTCACTGCCAGGCATTGAAAAATGTATGAAGGACTATAAAAAATTTTTATGGGTACTAATTTATTTTAGATACATCCTTAGGAATATATAATGACAATTCAGTAAAGTTATAGGTTCAACTATGATAGTGTTTGAATTATCTTTATTTCTTAGTCCCAGGCTAAGAATCTCTCCTTATGTTAAAGCAGTCTTTTCATATTTCAGTATAAGGTATTTCTCATCTATACTTTGCCTTTACTAAGTTTCGTACAACTATTATATTTTAAGGATAATATGAAAGATTTTGAAAATGTTAGCTTTAGTCACCTTCTGTGCTGGTCACAAGATAAGTAAATGGTTGGTCCACATGCCTGTCGTTGTTTTACTCACTTCCAAAAGACAGCTATTTTAAATAGCCCTATTTCAGAGGACACAAAAATCCAAATAAATAAATAGATAAGTGAATAAATATAGTTATAATATGAGAGAGTTTCTTTTAATGTCATATAGATTTTAAGAGAGTGACTGTGGTTTTATTTAAGCTTTGATTTTCCTAGACTGCTGTGGTTTCATATTTTACATATTAATGTGTCTTTTTTGATGTTTTTATGGAAACTGAGGGATGTTTTTTTCCCAATCTAGCAGCATCACACATAGGATGAATGAAGGGGCTGAGGTGCAGGTTTGTGTTGTCTGTCTAGCATGGCAAAAATTCTGGTGAGTGGCAGAGGATAATTTGTGCACTATTAACCAACAGCTGTATGCTATCACATTAAATTTACTATGGCTTGATTTAACTAGCTATAGCTGATGCTAATCTGAAACATAAACATATTCTTTAGCTATAAGTTTCGTCTTCTAAATTCTTGGGAATGATACCAGGTCTATGTGATTGTAAATCAAAATTTCCCTTCTGCCATTTGTGATAGAATACCATGATTGTTCTATTACACAGAAGTAAAACAGCTTTTCATTTTGTTCTTATCTGTGTAAGAATTATAGTAAAGACCTCTTACGTAGCAAAATCACTATTCAGTATTTGATAGTTATTTTTAAAAAAAGTTTGTAAAACAGAGTATCGTAAAAGTGATACAGTGTTTAGTGTTTCAGTTTAATTCAAAACTTGTATGTTGACTGTCATCTTCCAATCCTCTATAGAGGCAGTGGGGCTTCTTTTATTTATTATTTTTTATTATTTTTTAGTTCATTTTTCACCAAGAAAGGTCCTCCTTTAGAGGGTGATTTTCCAAATGACATTCTGACCCTTCTTTGTTGCATAAAGCTCACCCAAATGCTATGATTTCTACTTTCATTTCTTTAAATCGGAGCAAACTCCTCAAGATGTGTATGAGGTACCCTAAGTGCAGAGACCTTCTGGATCAGGGTTCAGCAAACTTTTGCTGTAAAAGCCAGATAATAAATATTTAGGCTTTGCAGGTCACACTGTCTTTGTCACAAATATGCAACTCTGCCACTGTAGTGCAAAATCAGCCGTAGACAATATAAACAAACGAGTGAGGCTGTGTTCCGATAAAACTTTACTTACAAAAACAGGCAACGTTGTTTGCCAACCCCTGTCCTTGTATTTCAAATGATCCTACCTCTACTTAATTTCACAGCTATTTTCTTAGTGATTGGCTAGATAATTTTAGGTGGTCTGTGGACAAATAAGTTTTAACAGTTACAATCTATTAAAATGTTTTAGGAAAAAAGCATATCTAGTGCAACAAAACTATGTATTTATGGATGTTATTCTTAAAAATATTACTGATTAGAACACACTTAATACTCATTGAGTGTATGCCTAGAAGTCTAGTATGTAAGAAGTAATATAGGTGATTCAAGGGTATAGCAATAGGTATCAGGGTGTGGTTCTTAAATGACGAGTTTGGGAAATGGCATTAGGCTTATTATTCTTACAGTAGCCCCCCCCCCCCCATCCATGGTTTTGCTTTCCCATAGCTTGTCACCTGTGGTCAACCACGGACCATAAATCTTTAATGGAAAATTCCAGAAATAAACAATTCATAAGTTTTAAATTGGGCACCGTTCTGAGTAGGATAACGAACTCTTGCCGTCCCATCCTGAACTTGAATCCACCCTCTGTCCAGCTTCTCCGTACTGTAGATGCCCCGCTGTGCGGCAGTCACTTAGTAACCATCCCTGTTAACAGATTGACTGTCGCAGTATCTCAATGCTTGTGTTCAAGGGACCCGTACTTGCCTAAAGTAATGGCCCCAAAGTTTAAAAAAGTAGCAATGCTGGTGATTCAGATATGCCAAAGAGAGGTCTTGAAGTGTTTCCTTTAAGTGAGAAGGTGAAAGTTCTCAACTTAAAAAGATCATATGCTGAGATTGCGTGAGGTTACCATTCTCATGGTAAGAATGAATCTTTTATGTATCAATTTGTGAAGAGGGAAAAAGAAATTTGTGCTAGCTTTGCTATCACACCTCACACTGCAAGAGTTATGGCCACAGTGCATGATACATGCTTAGTTAAAAGGGAAAAGGCATTAAATTTGTGGGTGGAAGACAGGAAAAGAAATGCATTTTGACTGACCATGATTGCGTTCGGTACTGTCTGAGATCAGGCATCCACCGCGGGTCTTGGAACATATCCTGCATGGATAAGAAGGGAGTGCTCTGTTAGAAAGCTATTCTAACATAACATAACATGCTTGCATTTTTATGTTATATGAAAAGAAAATTAAATAATTAATAGGCACCCCAAATTTATTAAAAAGTTTGGTTTGCGTGTTTAAGTTTACTGCATGCGAAAACTTAGTATTTTTTCATTCACTTTACTGAACCTTTATGTGAATGATAATGTAATTTATTCCTAATTGTTTATTTTATATATGAGTGTTTCATACCATATTTTACCATATTCATGTTGTTTTTTATTTCTAAATGCTGGATTACAGTCTCTCCTTTATGTATAAGAAGAGCGGCAATATATTAATAACATAATAAAGAAGTTTTTCTAGTATCAAAAAAAATTTAAAAAAAGCTATTTGACTTCTAAAAATAAGTGTTGCCAAACTGGAATTCAGAATCACCATTATGTTTGCCAGAAAGTTCCAAAGGGAAAAGGAATGGTTGCTAAGATTATAATAAAGTTGGCTCCATTATCTTTCTTTCCAGGTGTACCTTTCTTATTTCCAATTATGACCTTCTATTCTTCCTATTCTTCCTTATACTACTGTTCTTTCTAATCTCCTCTACTCTTCTCTGGAATGCAGTTGAAAACCTGGCCATTCCTGAAATTAGAAGACATAAAATTCTCTCAACATCATTAAAATCATTCCAGGTTGTTCTATGTTTATGAGTTTGGTGTACGTTTATACTATGTGGGATGGGATATGAATCAACATGGCATTTGAAAAGAAGGGATGTTCATGCTATTGCAATCAGTGTTGTATTTTATATTTAAAATATGACTTTGCAAGAGAAACAAAAATATAAGGAAATTCTTTGTAAAACTACTGCCTTAGGCTTAGATATACATAGGTTCTTAGACATAATAGGCTCATAAATAGGTTAAACATGAAGATGAATAAGAAAGTGCTTTAAATATGTTTAAAATATGAATATAAACATAATAAAGAGGTAAGTCAAATATAATGAAAAAGGAAAAAAGACTTAAATGTAAAAAAGATGAAACAATAAATCTGAAATGATAAAACGTAAGAGAATTCCATTAAATTCAAAATCCAGAAATTGCAAGAGAAAAAAATTGATACATTTAACTACATAAAAGTTTTTAAAAATAAAAAATGAAAAACCTTCTACATGACAAAGACATCAAAAGGAATGTCAAAAGAAAAATCTCAAACAGCAGAAAACATTTGCTACAGATAAAAGCCTAAGGAACCCCTGGAAATAGATAAGAAAAGGCTAACACATAGTAGAAAAACAGCAAAAAATATTAGTTTGCAATTTATAAAAAAAGGAAATACAACAACAGCAACAACGAAGAAAGTGGTTTACATCAGCAGTCCCCAACCTTTTTGGCACCAAGGACATGTCTCACGGAAGACAGTTTTTCCAGGGACTGCAGGGGTGAGGGTGGAGCTGGGGGTGGGGTGGCGGCAGGGATTTGAGCAATGGGGAGCAGCTGTAAATACAATCATATGCTTGTTTGTCCCTCCCCCCACCCCGTCACCTCCTGCTGTGTGGTTCTCCAATTCCTAAGTTTCAGCTGGGGAGGGTGTGGAGCTCTGCGGCCTGGTCCCTAACAAGCCATGGGCCATACCAGTCTGCCGCCCAGGGGTTGGGAACCACAGCTTTAAATAATATTTGGGTAAGGATGTCAGAGGTTGTTTTCTTGTTTGGTTGTATTCTAAGCACAGCATATTTGAAGTCCTTGAAGAAGTTTGGTCACAGAAAACATTTGAAGTCTGCTGAAAAAAAAAATCTCATTCAATGCTTTAGTGAAACCATACTGTGAAAATTTCTTTGTAGGCCTGGAAAATTGATTTGACTTAATAAAACTGATACAAGACAGCTATTCACATACTAGATTATCATGATTTTTCCTCCCACATAGAATCTTTCCTTAATTTACCATGATAGAAAAAATATTTTTTTCATAATGAACTAGTTAAGAAAAATAGGAAGTATAGTATTATGGCATTTATTTCAAATTTGATTTTACATTTTAAAATATTTCTTCTATATCTTTTTCTTGTAGCTTCAAGATGAAAGATTGTTATTTTGATGTTTTTTTCTCAAAGTATAATGTTGCATTTTATATAAATCCTGTATGCCCATGTATATAAACACTATTTATAGTGGCTAGTTAATTAAATATTAATATTTCTATCCAGAATCAAGAAAGTATGTGCATTTCATGAATAGAATGTAATCTAGAATCTGTTCCTCCTTAAGGAGATAACTACAATTTCATCGTGTTGTTTTTTCAGGAATATTACCACACTATAAACTTGTGATCCTCAACCCCCAACCCGGGGACCAGGCTGCACAGCAGGAGGTGAGCAGCTGGCTGGCGAGTGAGTGAAGCTCCATCTGCATTCACAGCCGCTCCCCAGGGCTCGCATCACCGCCTGAGCTCCACCTCCTGTCAGATCAGCAGCGGCATTAGATTCTCACAGGGGCACGAACCATACTCTAAACTGCGCACACGAGGGATCTAGGTTGCAGCTCCTTATGAGAATCTAGTGCCTGATGATCTGAGTGGAGCTAAGGCAATGATGCGAGCGCTGGGGAGCGGCTGCAAGTACAGATCATCGTTAGCAGAGAGGTCTGACTGCACAATGAACGTAACTCGCTTGAATCATCCCAAAACCATCTCCCTTGCCCCAGGTCCATGGAAAAATTGTCTTCCATGAAACCAGTCCCTGGTGCCAAAAAGGTTGGGACTGCTGCTATAAACTATTGTCTTTATGTATTAAAAAATAAACCTACGTACTTATTTTGAGAGACAGGGTCTTCCTGTGTTGCCTAGGCTGGTCTCAAACTCTGGGCTCAAGTGAGTCGTCTCTTGTATTTAGTATTTGCACAATTGTTAAGCAGTAGGAGTAGGACGTGGGAAAAGAGAAGAAGGAAAGGAACGGAAAGATTGTTTTGCCTTCAGTGGCCATCACTGACTTCGGGCTTTCTGAAAAGTGAATCCTTCAGGATGTTGAAGAGAACTGTACCGAAGATCTTTTTTGAAAAGTGTTGTTGGTGACCTCGAGCGCGGGGAAGAGAGAAGGTAGGGAGTGCAGCCTGACTCACACCTGAAAAACTCCGTTCAGCATTTCCGGAGTTTGAAAGGCAGAGGTTACATGAGTTTCCCGTCTGCCGGGTGAGCACCTCGCAGAAAGGAAATGAGTTGAGTAGTCCTGGGGCCCCCTCAGCTACGTGGAGGGTAGCTGCAGATAAAATCCTGGGGCTGATGAGAGTCGTCAGTGGCCAGGTAGAGGAGGTATCTCTGGGATCATCAGCGAGAGGTGAGAAGCCTCAGCACTGGGAGGATTCCCCAAGTATCAGTATGCGGTAGGCTTTGGACCCGCCATACCCAGAGGGCACTGACGCCAGCGTCAGTCATTCAGAAATACACTTACGGAGTTCCTGGCACTCCTCTAGAACCTGGGGATAAAGCAGTGCATGAAACAGATCAAAATACTTTCTCTCTTGAGGGCTAAGTTATAGAGACAAGAGACAGACAGTAAACAGGTAGAACCTATGCTGTGTCAGAAGTGATAAAAACATCAGAAAATGAAGCAGGGTAGAAGCTTAGAAAATGCTAATGGAGGTGTGAACTGTTAAATAGTTGACTAGGGAATGTCACTGACACAGCGTTATTTGAACAAGGATGTGAAGGAGGCGAGGGAGGCAGCCAAGGCTGTCTGGAGGAGCAGACTCCTGACACAGGCCAGCAAGTGCAGTAGCCCTGAGGTGAAAGCACCCCTGAGGTGTCAAGGGGACTTGAGGAGGCCAGTGTGACTGGAGCAGAGTGGCAGGGAGAAGACTGAGTAGTGAGAGGTGGGTTTAGAGATGTAGTCTGGGGCCAGGTCTGGTGGGGCTTTGCAGGTTGTGGGGTTAATTTGGACTTTAGTTTGAGTTCTCAAGATGGGAGCCAGTGGAGGCTTTTGAACTGAGGAGTGAAATATTCTGACCTTGCTTTTCAAAGGTTTACTCTGGCTGCTGGGCAGTACGAGATAACAAGGGAACAAGTGGGGAAGCACGGAGACCAATTGGGAGACCACTGCAATAATCTAAGTGAGACTTGATGGTAGCTCGGACCAGGGGGTGAATGGTAAAAGTGATGAGAAACAGTTGAATTCCAGATGTATTTTGAAGGTTGAGCCAGAAGAATTTGTTGAAAAATCAGTTGCAGGGTAGGAGTGGAAAAGAATTGAGTAATTTCAAGGTTTTAGAACCAAAATGTTGAAGTTGCCATTAACTGAGATGGAGAACATCTGTGGGCAGAGTATAGCGGGTAGAAAGCTGTGAGGAGCTCGGTTTTAGATGGTTAATTTGAGACACCTATTAGACATTCAGGTAGACATTTGTAATTGCATATAAGAGTCAACTTCAAGAGCAAGGTTGGCAATATAATTTTGGGAGTCATCAGATTATAGTTGGTCTTTAAAGCCGTGAGACTGGGTAAGGTCAACAAGGGAGTCGTTTTGATAGAGAAGAAGTCCGTGTGCTGATCTCTAGAACGCTTCAACAGTTAGAGGTCTGGCAGATGAGAAAGAAGCAGCAAAGAAGGAAAAGTCTAGGAGATAGTAACTCCATAACCGAGTAAGATTTTTGTTGCTCGTAACTGTCCTCTCCCCTCCCCACCGTAGCCTTGAAATTGCTGAGTATAGCCACCAGCTATTCTGGAAGGAATCCAGCTACCCGGGCAGGAATAAAGAGAGAAGCAAGAAGACAGCACTGCCCCTCCTTCACTGCAGGCTTCTGAGCCTGGGGGAGCCCCTCACTGGGGGACGGGAGAAGCTTTAACTGGATTAAAGCTATGGGATTATTAGGTTTGAGTGAACATTTTGTTTATTTGAAAGGAATGGGAAAATCTATGGGACCTGCCTGAGATTTCCTAGGGTCAGGAAAAAACTGGTCATGAGAGAACGTGTAAACTGGCAGTGGGGGAAATAGTAAAGCCGCTTACTGCCTGCATGCTAGCAGTGTCATGCATTCACGACCATCCACTTCAGCTAACATGAAACTATGCAAAACATCTGCAGTTTCACGACTCATAATTCTAATTCTACAGACAAAAGTTTAGCTTTTGCATAAATCATCACACAGGTGTTCTGTGTAGTGTGAGAAAAAGGGAAAGAACATGAAGATCTTTCAAAGTCTCAGTGAAGACCCCTGAGGTATTTTGATGCCTTTAAGAACTGTCCTGGATAGCTTCTTTACACCATAAAGGCCCTATACCGTGAAGCAGCCACTCAAGTGTGCAGTGCGCATGTGTCCTGCTGCTTTAGCACAGTGAGAGCAGGGCCCTAATGAGTTCCGTCAGAGTTGCTAGCCTCCCCGGTCACCCATTTTGAATTTGTCTTTCTGCACACAGGATGCTCGTGAATGACTTGTTGCATTGATGCGATTCCATCACCTCTTAAGAGGATCAAAGTGTGTGCTTCACAGTCTGAGCCGTAGGAGCAAGCCCTCCTTACTCAGAAATCCATGTAACCATTTTGTGCATATAGACAGATATGTCTGTGCAGTTCATTGTATGTGCAAGTACTGTATTTTTTGTTTGTTTTTGATATAGGGCCTCCCTCTGTCGCCCGAACTAGAGTGCAGTGGCACCGTCATAGCTCACAGCAACCTCAAACTCCTGGGCTCAAGTGATCCTCCTGCCTCAGTCTCCTGAGTAGCTAAGAGTACAGGCATGCGCTACGACACTAGGCTGATTTTTCTATTTTTTGTAGAGACAGAGTCTTGCTACTGCTTAGGCTGGTCTTGGACTCCTGAGCTTGAGCAATCCGCCCTCCTTAGCCTCCCAAAGGGCTAGGATTACAGGTGTGAGCCACTGCCTTTGGCCTGCGCACCTACTTTTTAAGTTTAAACTGGATGTGGATGAATTTAACCTGCCATCAAAATAAGGAAAACAATAAAAACAAGCAAAATACAAGTATTCCAATTTGAAGATTAACTTTCTTTATAAAAATTGCACATAGTATGTGTCTCAGTGACTGAGGGTACCATTTTCATTGAGTTTATTCCCTTTTACGGTAATAAATATGAAAAGCACAGAGGTTAATGCTCATTTATATGGTAATTCTATAATGGAATGTAGGACAGATTTTATTTTCCACTTGTTACCATTTATTTAGAAGATATAAAATAAATGATTTTTTAATGCATCAATATTTATAAAAGAGCAAGACTTAAGTTAATGTTCTTACTGCATTATGCCAAAATACACTTTAAAATCCTCAGGGTTTTGTGATCACACCTTAATATACTGATGTTTAATGAGAAAAATGAGAACAGAAAATACTAAATTCTTGCAGCTTTGCCAAGTTCAAATGGCTATAGTAAATTTAACTTTGGAATTTCCTGACTTTTGTGTTGCCGAAATTTTAGGTTTTACCCAACATTAAGGGGGCCTTTCAATTTACCTTCCCAATATTTTAAAATTTTAAGGCACTTGTGGAAGACTAGGAGGATTAGAGGAAAGAGATGTTCTGAAGGACATGATTTTAACAGCTCACCACTCAGTTTTTAAAAAGTATCCCCTGCGAAGACTGTGTTACCACGTTGTCTTCAGTATTTTAAAACTGATAAATAATTTGGTTTTGCTTGTGTCGAAAGTCTGTGTTCTAAGTTTAATGGTCGTTGTTATGTGTTCTAAGTTTGGAATAACAAAGGGTGACACCTTGAGTAAATCAAGAAGAAAAAAAAGAGAGAGAAAATATAAAAAAAAGAAAAAGAAAAAACACTGCTAGTAAATGGCTACACTTCTCAAGAAATATCATTTTGGGATGCAGACCAAAACTTTAAGCTAATGTTGTTTGACTGTGTTATCAGTAACTTTTCCGTATTTTGAAATAGAATTATTAATAGCTTTCCAACCATTGTTGTAATGTTAGAAAGCACTGTGATGGAACTGCTTTGCCGACATTCCTTCATGCCTGAGTTACTATGAACTCGTGTTTGGAAAGATGCAGTATTGATTTCAGGCCAGAAGGGAACCATTCATTATATTTCTACAGTGATAATCTTTCAAAAAATGCTATTATTCAGCCTAAGTGGACAAAAAAACTCTTAATTAAAAAGTTCCTTTAGGGTTTATTAATGTTAACATACAAAGACTATTTTAAATATACTTCCCTAGTCTGTTAACAACAAAGAAGAGGGACCAATAAAGAATATATATATATGCTACAGTAAAATCCTGAAATAGCACAAAAATATTGATATAACATGATAGACCCCCTCTGTACAGCCCCTGGTGTTTTCCATCATCCTAAAAACATCCTTCCCTTTCCATCTTCCCCCTTCAGGAGTGCCTTCTTTCTCTTGCTTCCTCTTCCCATCAACCTTTGGAATTGTCTCTAGTCATTCTCTACTTTCTTTCTTATGACTTACTCCAGACCCAGTTGTAATCTAGGAAATAACCTCACCAGTCAAGCGAAACTAATTTAATCAAAGTCACTCTGTGGACCTTTCTCATTTCTTACCTGACATCCCTGTAGAAACAATCATCTATATGCAGATGGCTCCCAAAATGGAACACAGATCTGTCTCCTGAGTTTCCTGCTTTGGTATGCAGTTACCCACCGGGCATGTGTATTGTAAACATCCCAGAGTCAACATTTCATACTCAACGCGCACGGACCAAGTCTTCAGCCCCACTACGCCCACCACTCACCCTACATGTACCTTACCATCATTTCTTATGTTCACTTTGGCAGCGATTGGTGCAATTCATTTTGTTACCCAAGTTATAAACCTGGGTACAACTCAACCATTTTATCACCAAGACATTTGGATGGATTCTATTTCCTAAAGATATTTTGAATTCATCCACTTCTCTCCTTTATCACTATCATCTTCTGATTTACTGAGACAGCTTCCTTTGAGGTCTCCCTACCACCTGCATGGTCCACTGCAGTCCTTTCTCCACGTTGCAGCCACAGGGTTCTTTCCAGATCACAACTTTGGTCATGTCTCTCTCGTGTTTGAATCCCAGTCCTCAGGATAAAGTTCTGGAATGACTACTCTCTCCTTACTTCCCTGGCCTCATTTCTTTCCACACATATTGATTCAGACACATTAACACTTACTTAGCAATTTGAATAAATTATGTTCCCTCTTGCCTTGTCTTTGTGTATGCCCTTCCTTCTGCCTGGAAAACAGTGTTCCATTTCATTTTTATAGCCTGTTTGGAGCCTTGTTCACTGTAGTAATTGAACTGTCATGTTCTCGTGGAAGTCTTTCCTGTTTCTCCTCTGTGTTCCATTTCTACCTGCACTGTTCCTGCTGTGGTGTTTATCACAGCATGTCATCATCAGGTATAGTCCTGGCCGCTTGGCCACCACTACCAGCTTCTGGAAAAGGAGTCCACATGGTTTCAGGTCAGCTCACTGCTTTGCAATCCTATTTCTGGTCTAAGGAAATATTTATCTTGTATTTTGAAACTAGCTGGGTCTTTTTGTTTGTTTGTTTTTCTCTTTTTCCATGTCATCTGTCAGTGGGTTTGGAACAAAAGGGGAGTACCAAAGTGTCTTGACTGGAAGTCACACTCTGCATGTTTAGTAAGCTGTCGGATGGCAATTCTTATTCACATTGAAGTTTTGTAACATCTGTACTCTATTTTACTCTGTCAAGAAGACTAAAGATATCTGGGGTGAACCTACTCAACCTTGGATTCTCCCTATTACTACATCCTCATTTTCCACCTTCTTTGCCTTTGGTGAAGTGTCTCCCCATTTTCTCAGAGCTAAATGTTCCAGCTTTGCACTTACTTTTTGTTTCACCTTTCTGTATTCCATTTAACTCTTGCCATTAATTGGTTGATTTCCTAGTTTGTATCTCTTCTCTTTCCTGACTCTTCTCTTATCTGCTGTCAAGGCCACCCTGACATACACTGACACAAAACCTCTCCATCTCTTTAGTCCCCTCTCACTGCACAATTTCTTGCCGACTTTTCACTGCAAAGTTTCTTAAAAGCTTAGTCTGTACCAGTTACCTCAAGTTTCTCACACCTACTCATTTCTTATCATTTTGTGAAGTTGCCTTTGTTTTCTAGAATCCCTCATAGCATTTTCTTTTCTTGATTACCCTGTTTCTTCTTAAATGTTCTTCCTTGATATACTGTAATATAATATTATAGTTTCCTATTGCAACTGTAACATGTTACCACAAACAGTGGCTGAAAACAACACAGAATTATTGTCTTGCAGTTCTAGAGATCAGAAGTCAGAAATGGGTGGGTCACTGGGCTGAAATCATGGTATCAGCAGGGTTGCCTTCCTCCTGAAGTGTCTACAGGAGAATGTTTTCTTGCCTCGTCCAGCTTCTAGAGGCAGCCCTAATTTTTTTGGCTGGTGAGTCCTTCCATCTTTAAACATGGCAATGTAGCACCTTTAAGTCTCTCCCTGAATCTGACACTTGTCTCCCTCTTCTACTTATATGGACCCTTGTGATTATCTTGGGCAGAGGGCTAGTTATAATCCAGGATGATATCTCCATCCCAAGATTGGCTGATTAGGAACCATAATTACCTTTTGTCGTACAAGCTAATGTATTCACAGGTTCTAGAGATGACATGATTGAGTGGCCATTATCCTGTCTACCACTCTAGACTTCCTTACAACTTAATAGCTTTTCAGTAATCCTGGTGACTCTTTTTCCCTTTTCTTTACCTTCATTTGCTTTTCTTCTTTTAAATGAATATATCCCCTTAGTAACTGTCTTTAACACTTTTTCCTCTGTGATCTCTTCACTTAGTGACTGACTTTACCCATATTGATGATTTCAACTGTCTATATCCGTAGATGCCAATTACCTTCCAAAGATCCGCCCTGGACTTTCAGCTTGTTTTAGATATTATTAACTGAAAATCTTAATGATGAAACCATCGTTTTCCTAAAAAGATATTTTACTTTATTAATTTTATTAGTATTAGCTCAGTAATGAACCTTATTGACCTTTTCCCTTATTCTTGCTTTTGCTTTCAGGATATTCTTACATTTCTTCTTTTTTTTCCTAGTCCCCATACATATTAATTGGAGCTTAGACCATATCATCACCTCTACTGTCCCTGACCCTTTTCCTACCTCAACCCTATTATTCTTCATCAACTTTGGCAGATATCTTTGCCAAAAGTAAAATTTCCATAATTCTTTTTGTCTACTTAATGACTCAGTTGCTCCTCATTGCGTACAAAGCCAGGGCAGATTCCTGATGGCATTCTGAGACTTTCACTTAACATTCTAGTTGTATTGTCATCCAGATAAATACCCTCAGCTCATAGGAAACTGCTCATTCCTCATCCATGCTTTCAGTTGGCCTCCTCCGTATTTCATCTTGTAGTATATCCTTTGTCTGGAAGAACCCCTCTCATCTATCCTGCATGCTAAAGTTCTGCCCAATTCTTTGGGTCCTTTATTAATTACTTTGTCCTCCAAGAATCTTTGCTGATTCTCATAATTAAATTGAGGTAGCATATTGTTACAGCATGTTGTTGATTTTTTCTGGTGGTATAAATCATATTGTGTCCATTTTCCATTTATCTACTTAATAGATTATAAATTCTTGGATGTTAGAGATCATGTATAATTGGTACTTGGTATGTGGCAAATCAAAGGCCTTTTTAATCAGTAATTACTTCATGGGTTCATGAGTGAATAGTATATGCCCAATCAATTTAAAGAAGATAAGCTGAAAATTTTAAAGAATATACAGCATTTTCATTAATTATTATTCCTTTTTATTTCAAAGTATTTATTTAAGAAATTGTGCCCTTTTGTGGCCACTTAGTTATCATCAGTAGGTTAAATATTTAATGTTTGTATAAATTTCAGTCTGATTCAGCTTTTTTCTATAAAAATACCTTTGATCAAGGAATATATTAGAGCTGAAGCTAATATTTACCAATTGGAGGTGAAGGTAGAACAATGATAATTCAGAAATTTCAGAACTATTCTTGCCAATTTTGATATATACTCTTATACTATATGAGAAAAAAATTAAAAGAAGATTCTAGAAATTATATTTTCCTACCTCCCCACAAATACATTGTACATGAAAGAAGAATAATTTCATGTTAACTGGTTGGTCTGTAAAAGTTAATGCATAAGTTTTCTTAGTTATAATTACAGTGTAATAAGTAAGAAACCGTCCAGTGATTAATGGTTCATATTAAATTAGAAAACTTGAATTTAGTTAAAAAGTACATGTTGTGGAAGGGCAAGGCTTCCAGAATGGTGATATAAGTACTGTGATAGACTCTCTTCCCAGCAAAACAAGAATTTAACTGGTGAATATATTTTTTAAAACTATCAATAATTTAAAGTCTCTGAAAAGTCAGGAAAAAAAATCTAGCCCCACATAAAAAGGATTATAGATCATTGTCAATTATCAAATTTAGCCCCACATTAAAGGGATTATACCTTATCATCAATTTAGATTTATCTTGGGAATGCAAGACTGGTTTTGTGTCCGGAAATCAATCAATGTAATACGTCACATAAGTAGAATAAAAGGCAAAAGCTGTGATCATCTCAATAGATGTAAAAAAAAAGAAAGCATTTGAAAAAATTCCAACACCCTTTCATTATAAAAGTGATCAAAAAAACTACAAATGAAAAGGAACTTCCTCATCTTGGTAAAGGGCATCTATGAAAACCTACAGCTAACATCATAATTAATGACAAAAGAATTAAGGCTTTCCCTGAGATCAGGAACAAGACAGATATCCACTCTCACTGTATCTATTCAACATTGTACTGGAGGTTCTATCCAGGGCAATTAAGTAAGAAACAAAGGAAAAGTTATCTAGACAGAAAGGGGAAAAGTAAAACTATTAATATTTGCAGATGACATATGTTTAGGGAATAAGTTATCAACTGAAGTGAATGAGATATCCACTAAAGTAGATATAGGGTACTCTAAAAACTATTAGAACCAAGAAATAAGTTCAGCAACACAGTTGTACAAGATCAATACACAAAAATGAATTTTATTTCTATACACTGGCAGTGAACATTCTGAAAATGAATTTAAGAAATAATTCCATGTATAATAGGATTAAAAAGAATAAGATGCTTAGGAGTAAATTTAGCAAAGGAGTAAAAGATTCATACACTGAAAACTATAAAATCTTGTTAAAAGAAATTAAAGATGTTCTAAATAAATGGAAAGATATCCCATATTTATAGATTGGAAGACTAGATATTGTTAAGATGGCAGTACTCCCCAAATTGATCTACACATGCAACATGATCTCTGTCAAGATCCCAGCTTTCTTTTTCACAGAAATCAAAAAGCTAATTCTAACATTCATATAGATGCAGAATACACGATCTTCTCATCAGCACATGGAACATTCTCCAGGATAGAACATAAAATGCATGTTAGACCACAAAACAAGTCTCAATGAAATTTAAAAAAGAAAAAATTATACCAAGTGTCTTCTCATAACACAGTGGAATAAAACTAGAAATCAATAAGAAAAGGGATTTTGGAA
The DNA here is from genome assembly GCA_963575035.1 of Avahi laniger. NCBI lineage: Eukaryota > Metazoa > Chordata > Mammalia > Primates > Indriidae > Avahi > Avahi laniger. The sequence continues at coordinate 23,215 of CAUYSK010055302.1, read as the reverse complement.
ACTATAAAAATACATGGAAATTAAGCAATGTGCTCCTGAATGACCATACATCAATGAAGAAATTAAGAAGGAAATCAAAAAATGTCTTGAAGCAAATGAAAATAAAAACACAACATACTAAAACCTATTGGATATAGCAAAAGCAATACTCAGAGAGATGTTTTCAGCAATAAACACCTACATCAAAAAAGTAGAAAGATTTCAAATGAACAATCTAACAATGCACTTCAAGGAACCAGAAAAGCAAGAACAAAGCAAAGCCAAAATTAATAGAAAGAAAGAAATAATAAAGATCAGAGCAGAACTAAACAAAATAGACTACTAAAAAAATAATATGAAGGATCAATGAGACAAAGAGTTCATTTTTTGAAAAGATAAACAAAATTAATGAACCACTAGCTAGGCTAACCAAGAAAAAGAGAGAGAAGACCTAAATAAACAAAATCAAAAACAAACAAAAAAAAGACATAACAACTGATATCACAAAAATGCAAAATATCATTAGACACTATTATGAACAACTATACACTAATAAACTGGAAAACTGAGAGAAAGTAAATAAATTCCTGGACACACAACAACCTACCAGGATTGAATGAGGAGGAAAGAGAAAATTTGAACAGACCAATAATGAGTAGCAAGATTGAATGAGTAATATAAATTCTCCCACAAAGAAAAACCCAGGACTGAATGACTTTATTGCTGAACTGTGTCAAACTTACAAAGAAGAACTAACCCAATTGTCCTCAAACCATTCCGAAAAATTGAAGAGGAGGGAATTCTCCCTAACTCATCCTATGAAGCCAGCATTACCCTGATACCAAAACCAGAAAAGGACACAGCAAAGAACGAAAACTGCAGACCAACATTCCTGATGAACATAGATGCAAAATCCTAAACAAAATACTAGCAAACCCAATCCAACAACACATCAAAAAGGTATTAAGAATTCACCATGATCAAGTAGGATTAATCCCAGGGATGCAAAGATCATTCAACATATGCAGATCAATAAACATGATAGATCACATCAACAGAATGAAGGACAAAAATCCTATGATCATCTCAATAGATACAGAAAAAGTGTTTGATAAAATCTAACATCCCTTCATGATAAAAACTCTTCAACAAACTAGGCATTGAAGAAACATACCTCAACATAATAAAGGTTATATATGACAGACCCACAGCTAATACCATACTGAATGGGAACAATCTAGAAGCCTTTTCTTTAAGAACTGGAACAAGACAAGGATGCCCAATTTTTGCACTTACATTCAACATAGTACTAAAAGTCCTAGCCCAAACAGTCAGGCAAGAATAAGAAATAAAATGCATCCAGATTGGAAAAGAGGAAGTCAAATTGTCCATCTTTGCAGATGACATGATCTCATATTTAGCAAAACCTAAAGACTGAACCAAAAAACTCTTAGATCTGATAAATAAATTCAGTAAAGTTGCAGGGTACAAAATCAACATACAAAAATCAGTAGCATTTCTATACACCAGTAAGGCAGTAGCTGAAGAATAAATCACAAAGGCAATATCATTTATATTAACTACAAAAAAATACCTAAGAATGAATTTAACTAAGGAGGTGAAAGACCTCTATAAGGAAAACTACAAAACAATGATGAAAGAAATTGAAGAACAAATGGAAAGACACCTCATGCCCATGACTCAGAAGAATTAACATTGTTAGAATGACCATACTACCCAAGGCATTCTACAGATTCAGTGGAATCCCTGTCAACATACCAATGTCATTTTTAACAGAAATAGAAAAAACAATCCTAAAATTAGTATGGAACCAAAAATAGCCAAAGTAATCCTGAGCAAAAAGAACAAAGCTGGAGGCATCACATTGCCTAACTTCAACATACATTACCAGTCTATAGTAACCAAAATAGCATGGAAATTGGTATAAAAACAGACACACAGAGAACAGAATTGAGAACCCAGAAATAAATCCACATATTTACAGCTAATTTTGGCAAAGGTGTCAAGAAGATATATTGGGGAATGGTCATCCTCTTCAATAAATGGTGCTGGGAAAACTGGATATCCATATACACAAAAATAAAACTAGACCCTGTTTCTCCTCATATAAAAAAAATCAATTCAAAATGGATTAAAGACTTAAATGTAAGACCTCAAACTATAAAAGTACTGGACTGCAGGACATTGGTCTAGGCAAAGATTTTTTGGTCAGTAACTCAATAGCACAGATTAAAAAAAACAAAAATAGACAAATGGAACTACATTAAACTAAAAAGCTTCTGCACAGCAAAGGAAACAATCATCAGAGTAAAGAGACAACTTGTTGAATTGGAGAAAATATTTGAAAACTATTCATCCAACAAGGACTAATATCCAAGGAATTCAAACAACTCAACGGCAAAAAACTAATTATCCCATTTAAAAGTGGGCAAAGTACATCAATTGACATTTCTCAAAAGAAGACATACAGGTGAAAAACATGCCCAAGATCAGTAATCATCAGGGATATGCAAATCAAAATCACAATGAGATATTATCTCACCCCAGTTAGAATGGCTATTATTAAAAGGACAAAAAATAACAGATGGTGGTGAGGATGTGAAGAAAAGGGACTCTGCACTGACAATACACTGTTAGTGGGAATGTAAATTAGTACAGCCATTATGAAAAACAGTACGGAGATTTTTCCAAAAATTCAAAATAGAACTACCATATGATCCAGCAATATCACTACTGGATAGTTATCCAAAGGAAAGGAGATCATTATATCAAATACACCCTTATGTTTATTGCAGCACTATTTATAAGAGCAAAGTTACAGAATAAACCTAAGTGCCCATCAATGGATGAATAGATAAAGAAAATGTGATATTTATTCACAATGGAATACTACTTAGCCACAAAAAAGAATAAAATATCGCCATTTGCAGCATCACAGATGGAACTGGAGGTCATTGTCTTAAGTAAAATAAGTTAGGCAGAGAAAGACAAATACAGTATGTTCTCACTCATGTGGGAGCTACAAAAGTGGATCTCATGGAGGTAAAGAGTATAGTGAGAGTTATCAGAGGCTGGGAAGGGTAAGAGAAGAGAGAAAAAGAGAGGTTAGTTAATGGATACAAACATAAAGTTAGGTAGATGGGATAAGTTCCAATGTTCTATAGCACAGCAGGATGTGTTAACTATAGTTAACAACAATGTGTTGTGTATTTCAAAATAGCTAAAAGAGAGGACTTGAAATGTTCTCAGTACATAGAAATGATAAACATGCTAGGTGATGGATATCCCAGATACCCTGCCTTGATCATTATAGATTCTATGCCTATAACAAAATACCACAGGTACCCCATAAAAATGTGAAAATATTATCTATCAATAACATTTTTAAAAAGTAGATTCATTTGAAAATTCATATGCAAATCATATATGTGGTACATATATAAAGAATTCTTAACAACTCATTAATAAAAGGCAAATAACTACATTAAAAACTGAGCAAAGGAATTGAATAGGTATTTCTTCAGAGAAGATGTACAAAAAGCAAATAAGCACATGAAAGTATGCTTAACATCATTAATCATGAGGGAAATGCAAACCAAACTACAATGTGATACCACTTCACACCCATGACAAAAAAAGACAGATAGCATTATAATTAGTGTTGATGAGGATGTGGAGAAATTGGAACTCTCATACATTGCTAAGTGGAATGTAAATTATTACAGCTGCTTTGGAAAACAGTTTGTCAGTTCCTCAGCAAATTAAACATAGAATTACCATATGACTCACCAATACCATTTTTAGGTATAGACCCGAGAGAGGAAAGTATATATGTATACAAAACCAGTACATGAATGTTCATGGTGACTTTATTTTTAATAGCCAAAAAAATAGAAATTACCTAAATATTCATCAACTGATGAATGGATAAAATGTGGCATATTCATACAGCAGAATATTATTTAGCAATTAAAAGGAATGAAGTACTGATACATGCCACAACATGGGTGAACCTCAAAAACACTATGCTAAATGAAAAAAGCCAAACACAGCAACCACATATTTTATGATTCTATTTGTATGAAATGTCCAGAATAGGCAAATGTATAGAGACAGAGACTAGGTTCGTAGTTGCCTAGGGCTTGGAGTGGGATGGCAGGAGTGATCCCTACTGGGGTGAAATTTTTTTTGTGGGGGATGACAATATTTTACAATTAGGTTGTAGTGATGGTTGCAATCCTGTGGAGAAAGTAAAGACAATTAAATTTTATACTTTAAGTTGGTGAATTGTATAGTATGTGAATCATATCTCAATACAGTGTTTATAAATGTACAATGAAATTCTGAGTGTAATTGATAAACAGCATGCTTTCAAAATCTGAAAAGTGGAAAGCAAACATCAATTTTCTTTGACAATTTATTTTATTATACTGATATTGTCTGTTGTCCTTAGAAAAGCTGGAAATAGGCACCAATTTTTTGCATTTAATACTTCAGCCACAACTTTTCTCAGTGTCAAACAGTATATTGATAAATAGAAGTTCAATATATAGCAAGAATGTATTTACTTTTTTCTGTAACAAAAAATACATACAGAATAAGCTAAATATGTATAGTTCTTTGGCATGGATGGAAAGAAAATATTCTAAGAACATTTTTTTAAAACAAAATTTCTCGTTTTATTTGTACCAAGTTCCCTGTAACATAATCGTTACAAGGACTGCGTTCAGAATGGACAGTATCTCTAGGGCGTCAGTCTTAGAATTCAGTGAATCAGAGATCACACTAGCACTACTTACCAAATTTTTCATCATATTCTGCTTAGCGTAATATTTACAGTAAGTGTTGTAAACGCTGGTTGACAAATGATGAGGTTATGTGGTTTGGCAGGCAGAAATCTGTCAGATGGTTTTGTTTAGATACAGTTTTCTTTCTTAAGGAACCTGCGTTCAGAGTCTTCGAATTACCAAACGCTTTGCAGTCGTTCTCTTCCTTTACCCCGCCCAGGTACACTTGGCAACCCCCCACCACCCGCTTTTTTGCAGCGCTCTTCCTTGGCCTCCGTTTATCATACTCTTCCTCTTGCCTCTCTGATTTTCCTTCTGGGCTTCTATTCTGGCTTTTCCTCTTCTGAGTTTCCCAAAGATGTTTCTCATGGTTCCCTCCTTAACTTCCCTCTTTTCATTTAAGTGTCTTTGAAAACCTAATCTATTGCTGTAACTTCAAATGCAATCCATGTATTTTATGATAAACCACAAACATACATCTTCAGAACTTAGCTCTTTCCTGAGTTTGATACACAAATTTTTAGCTCTGTAGATTAGCATTTTTACTGGTTTCTCTCAAACATCTGAGGTTCAAAATGTCCAAAACTCAACCTCAAAATGTGTTCTTCTCGCTGTGTCCCATTCTCTGCTAATAGCAGTGCATCGTTGCCCTTGTCAGTCGTGACGGAAGTCCGATACATCTTTCTGGCAGCAAAGTCCTTCCTGTTGATTTCTCCTTTATTCATCTCTTGAATGTGTTCCCTTCTTCATCATAAAGCCTACTTCAGGCTCTCAACATTTATCACTGGACTACTATATTATCTATTCACATTAAACACAAGGTTTGTCCTTCTAAAATGTTGATTTGTTTGTATAATACTCTTGTTTAATTTAAATTCCTTCATCCACCATCCATCCATCACCTTCAGAATCAAAGAGGATGTGGCATATGCCTGACTAGCTAAGCTTATTGTCCATCAGGTTCTCAGCCATCCTGGTACAGTTTCCATTCTTCACCTGTGCTGTATTTTCAGACTCACTAGCCCCTGGTGCTGGTTGCTGTCGTCCATTAGTCTAAAGCTGACTGCATTCCGCTTGCCACAGAAATTGATCCAGGACGCAAGGCCTGTGCCAATTAGCACATTCTCCTGGCCAGAAGGAATCATTCACAAATTGGCACGTGACCCAGTTCGAGACATTAGGGCAAAGGGAAGATTTGCTGGGGACTTCTGGGAAAGAGGGAAAGAGTTTTCTTCCTCTTAGGAGAGATCATTGGAAGAAATGCCCTCCCTTCCACGAGGTGTCCCAGTCAAAGGTCTAGCAAAAACCTGCTACAGCTGTTTTGCCGCTGTCAGGGAAGGCAGCCCAAGGTTTAAGTCAAAATACAGAGGAGGGCATAACTGAGCATGTCTCAGGGGGAAACTCAGTAGGAGACATTGGCCGGAACCACTACTGGACTTCCAGATATGAGAGCTATTAAATTATCTCCAAACTGAGACATTTTCCAAAAATATTCCTGAGGAGTTGGGTGGAAGCATATTAGGTGTGCAGAACTTGTATGAGACCAATTCCCATTGTTAGGACTTTGCTTTTTCCCATGAGTAGACTCATCACCATCAGACACATTTGTTTCTACTGAGGTAATATATGCTTTATATTTGTGAAGATACTACTTCCAAATGCATGCATTCTTCTGAACATAAATGTCAATGCTACATTTAAATTGTTGCATAAATATTGGGCATGGCTACTTTAAAATGTAGGGGTTTTGGTCAGTTTTGTTTCTTTTTTGTAGAAAAGCACCCAATTTTCTAATACTTAAAATTTGGGGGGCATCTAGCCCAAAAATAAATGAAAAGCTTTTCTATTTTTTTTAAGCTTTTCTATTTTTTTATACAGAATCCTTAAATAACTTCCTGAGAGCCTTTTACATATAATTATTTTGAAGCTAATCTTTTAAGGTTTCTATTTAATTCTAAGGAGAATTATGAAACACAGAGTTTTGATACAATAAAATATTTGACACAACAACCACAAATTTAGTATCACTGCATGTGTTCTTCCATGTCCCAGAACTTTTTCCTCAAAAAAGAAAAATGTCTAACATCTTTTAATGTTCTCCTCTTTTCATTGTCAGAAAGGGTATTTAGGATGAGAGCATAAAGCAGCTCTTTATTAGGAAAGGAAATGCTTGGAAATAAAAGTTAATGCCTAGATGAAGGGCTTGAGCCCCCTAATATATAGCAATTTTCATAAATCCTGAGCTCCATGATCCCGTCACCTGGATGGTTGGTATAACGTTAGATATTAAGAGAGTCAGAGGCAAGTTTGGGTTCTTCACTTTGGTACTGCCTGCTCTACTTTGTACTCGTCTTCTTCCTCGCCCCCCTCTTTATCCAGAGGTGATTGATCAATTTGTTTGGTAATTAAAGTAAAGCTGTTCCAGTTTCATCTCTCTTCTGAATCCACGTTCAGTTGTATTAAGATGCACTGCGCTACGATAGCAACACGGGATGCAAAAGGCCCTAATTTTGCACACATGGTTTCATTTTGTTGGATTGAGTCTGATGGTAGCTCTTTCACCACATTATATGTTTGCTCCTCATGTAGTCAATTCACGTTAGCATTCTTATCTCTCTTGGGAAATTGGCAGATTTTGATTTGTACCTCTGTGCCTTCTGTTAAGCCTCAAATGAAGATATTATTTCAGAGACTGTCTGAATCTGGTAATATTTTTATAAAAACATGCCAAAAATATATACAAGAATATAATTATTTTCTGATATAGCTTGTAGACAAGAGTAACTTGTCAGGATAAATGAAGGAAAAAAATAATGAGTAGACCAATAGGGGAATGGAAGAAAGGCATTGCCAACCATTTGTTTTAATTGTGATGTTTAAAAAAATTTCTGTATTTACAATAAGAATATAACTATTTTTTCCCATATTTTTCATTGGTACATTTTAAAAAATATATGCAACTAAAAAGAAAATAAGCTAAAATAAAACTAAAAACTCCAGTTTATTTTGACTTTTCAGTAATTATATTTATGGCTTTTGTAATTATTCCCTCTATCCATTGGTCTTTGCTACCTCTGTCCCTCAAAAAAAACAGCCAACACCTGGGCACCCTTGGCTGGATTTTTCTCATAACGGCTCATTTCCTTTTAAATGTATTAACAATTAGCTCCCAGTGTACCTAATGACAGCTTTGTTTGACTTGTCACCTACCTTTGCTTACCAGACTAGAAGAGAAGTACACTACCGCTTAGACAGAATGGCCAGGTTTTCTGCTTCAGGAGAAATTTAAAAGAAAGCAGGCCTTTCATTAATGTGAAAGGAAAATAGACCACTCCCAGCATTGAGTATGCTGAATGCATAAGTGCAGGGAGGTACAAGAGGAAAACTGGACACTTCCCAAAGCCTCCCGAGTTTACCATTTGCCATGTTTCTGTATTATTTTAGATTGACGTTATTCCCAGAATGTCAAATATACCTATATTAAAATGTAAGTACAAAAACACATCCTAAAGCCAAATAGAAAAAAAATCATTTGCCTCTCCATTGGTTCAAATAATTAGTGTGAAAATTAGCTATAAATTTTCAAATATAATTATTCCATATTTTAAAATGTAATCCATGTATGTGTTTTTTTTAAAGGATCTGGTAGGATGATTTCCTTGTTGATGTAAGATGGAAACTAAAACATTGACATCTTTACTTATTTTCAATTTAAATTGCATTTGGAAAAAAAGGAAAAAGCGTATAGAGTTCTGCTTTAGTTGGCCTTGTTTTATTGCCATGGGAGTTTACTTTCATGTCAGTTCCCATAGATATGTGTGAGAAATTCTTTAGGGCCTGAAACAGGAGTATCTTCAGAGTTATATGATCTGACCTAATCAACCATGAGTGCTCTCATACTCTTAAAAAAAAAAATCCCTTTTAAAAGCTATTTAATGAAGATCTTTTTCAATCATCTTCTCCTTCTTCCCTTGATTAGACATTGATGAATGCAGCATCATTCCTGGGATATGTGAAACTGGTGAATGTTCCAACACCATGGGAAGCTATTTTTGTGTTTGTCCACGTGGATACGTAACCTCAACAGATGGCTCCCGCTGCATCGGTAAGCCTCACATTTTGAAGGCACAATACACTGCTTCTTTTTAAGGACAGAATTCCCCAAGCAGGTATGAAGATGGCAACGATTATAAAGCCATTGGGGAAATGGCTGAAAGAGGTGTTTAAAGTAAGTGATACCACTATTGAGGGATTGATAGACCAGGCACTCTTTGCAAAGATTTCAGTTTCAGAAACCATCTGGGTTTGTTTTATGTTGTCAAAGTCATTTTGGGAATAAAGAGAGACTTCCTCAAGACATTGCTATTGCCCAGCATTAGAGACACAAAGGCATAAGAAAGATTTTTTTAAAAAATATGCTTTATAAGATGGAATATAGTAATTAAAGTTTCTTTTGTTGCTATGAATCATGAAAGTAGTGAACATCTTATTTACTCAGAACTTGTTTATTCTAGTGAAAATAGTTACTGTAAAAAAGAAATTGACATCTTTAACTGTGTAAACATACTCAAAGCCAACTATATTTGTGTGCTCTCCTTTGTTTAGAAAGATGACACGTGCTCTCACAGTCATGGTGTAAGTCATCCATTATTGAGCAAGGTCTAGACTTCTGTTGTGAGCACAGAGATTATGAAATGTCCTTTGAAGCTTTATCACAGCACAGTGGACTACCTTTGCACCTCTCTTCTTGAGCATTAAACCTCATCAACCCATTTTAAGCTGACTGTAACTAGAAAGAAAGGGAGAAAGATGCACAATTATCTTTACAGGCACTAAAGAGTCACGTAGTGCAGGAATTAGGGAAGTTAATCAGGCATCCACAGAATGGCGTCGCTTGCTCCACCAGATGGTAGCAGTGACAATCTCCCCCCGCAACCAGGCAGTTAGCGTGTCAGCTGCTAACTTTCAGGGCCTCTGTAGATCCTAATGATGCCCTAATAATCCTAATGATGCCCCCTAGAATTGGGCAGATGGGGTAGAAACACAGAGAGTCAAGGATGCAAGCTGGATGTCCTAGGCCACCGATGAAAGGACTGTGGCCTGAATCATTTGATAAAATGTGCTGATGTGCCCAGCACTGTGCCAGCTATGGCCATCTAGCAGTGCACATGAGAGGCGGAGGTCCTGGCTTCAGAATGCCACATCGTCATCATAAATAGTCATAGAAGAGTATTTAGAAGGAGCAGTGGCAGTGGTAGTAATAGTGAAAATAACAGCTGTCATTTATGACATCACACATACCATGCATAAGGCACTGGGCATCTCCATTACTTCATAATCCGTGTCTGTGAGTCCTCGGGCAAGCCACTGACCTCTCTACACTTCAGTTTCTTCCAGTAGGTGTTCAATAAAATATTCCTTATTATTATTATTATTATTATTATAGGAGAAGGAGGATTTGCTTGCACTGGACCCATATAGTATGTTATGTAATCCTTTTACCAGCCCTGTGTGATAAGTATGATTATCCCAGATTTACAGATGAAGGAGCTGATGTTTAGAGATGTTGAGTGACTTGGGCAATATCACACAGCCAATAAACGGAGCCAGCATGCAAATCTTGATGTCTCGGACTCCAGCACCTGTGCTGTGACACTACATGCTCCCTTGTGGTACAAAACCCGAAAAGGTCCTGGCCTCAGTCCAGTTACTTACTGCACAGACAGCCAATTATTGAGACAATGAGGATTGCCAAGGAAGAAAGGAAATTTTAATTGGAAGGAAATTGACGGAAGACGTCAGTCGAGGAACTGAGAGAATCAGCCCCAAATCCATCTCTTCAACTAACTGAGAGTATGGACTTTTTGGAAGGGATTTTTAAAGTGGGGCTGTGTGCACTGGGGCAGGGTAGTGAGGAAAGGTTGAGTCTTGTTGTCAGGAAGTCTGCCAGTGAGCCTTCAAAATCTCAACTCTTGTCTTGCAGAAATTTCATCATTTCTGGGAAACAACTCAAAAGTCAAGTAGTCAGTTAAAAGTTAAAGGATTCTGGTCATGAAGCCCTACTTGCTTGAGAATCTAAAACATGAAAAGGAGAAGATTATAAAAAAACATATAGGGATTGTTGAAATTTCTTCATGCAGCTGGTTTCACTGACCCACTTTAAGGTTGTGGAGAGCCTGTGGCTAGATATCAAGGTCTCCAGTGTGAGTGGTTTCTACACTGTCATGCTGACACACTGCTTTAATAAGTAGGATGTCCACTAGGAGCCTCCCTTTCACATCTTTGAATGAGAATTGTTTGTAGGTTTTTTTTCATGGTATACATTTCCAATTATTTGTGTCTTCAGTTTATTTCACCAATACTTTATAGTTTTCAGTGTACAGATTTTTAAAATAATTTTTATTTGAAAATATTAGAGGATACAAATGTTGTTGTTATATGAATGAATTGTACAATGCTTTAATCAGAGCTTTTAGTGTGCCTGTCACCAGAATAGTGTACACTGTATCCATAAGTAAGTTTTTATCCCTCATTCCCCTCCCACTCTCCCCCCTTCTTAGTTTCCAGTGGCCTTTACACCAGCAGTCCCAAACCTTTTTGGCACCAGGGACCACTTTCGTGGAAGACAGTTTTTCCATGGTTGGGAGTTAGGGGGCAGAGGAGGGCCACATAGGCAAGACGAAGGCTGAGCTCAGGCAGTGAAGTGCAGCCCGGTTCTTAACAAACCACAGACCGATACCAGACTGTGGCCAGGGGGTTGGGGACTGCAGTTGTACACAACTTTATGACCACGTGTATATATCATGTAGCTCCTGCTTATTAGTGAGAACATGTGGTGTTTGTTTTTTCATTTCTGAGATACTTCACTTAGGATGATGATCTCCAGTTTCATCCAAGTTGCTGCAAATGACATTATTTCATTCTTTTTTATGGCTAAGTAATACTCTGTGGTATATATAATATATACCACATTTTCTTTATCCACTCATGAATTAATGGGCACTTAGGTTGATTCTATATCTTTGCAATTATGAATTGTGCTGTGATAAACATTCAGGTTCAGGTGTCTTTTGGCTATAATGACTCCTTTTCCTTTGGATAGATAATAATTGGTTGGTCTACTTTTAGTTCTTTGATGAATCTCCATACTGTTTTCCCTACAAGTTGTACTAATTTACAGTCCCACCAATAGTGTAAAAGCTTTCCTTTTTCACAGCATCCATGCAAACACCTATTGTTATTTTGATTTTTTAATAATTGTCATTCTGATTGGGTAAGGTGGTATCTCACTGTGGTTTTAGTTTGTATTTCCCTGATGATTAGTGATGTTGAGCATTTTTTCATGTGTCTATTGGCCATTTGTCTATCTTCTTTCAAAAAAAACTCTGTTCATGTCTTTTGCCCACTTTTTACTGGGGTTATTTCGGGGGTTTTTTGCCAATTTATTTGAGTTCTTCATAGATTCTGGATATTAGCCCTTTGTCAGATGTATAGTTTGTGAATATTTTCTCTTATTCTGTAGGTTGTCTGTTTACTCTGTTGATTCTTTGGAACCAAAAAAGAGCCCAAATAACCAAAGCAATCTTAAGCAAAAAGAACAAAGCTAGAGGCGTCACATTACCTGACTTCCAATTATACTACAAGGCTACAGTAACTAAAATAGCATGGTACTGATATAAAGGTAAAGATATAGACCAATGGAACAGAATAGAGAACCCATAAAAAAATATATATATAGCTATGACCAACTGATTTTTGACAAAGCAGACAAAAACATACTCAATACATACATTCAATAAATGGTGCTAGGAAAATTGGATGGATAAATATAGAAGAATGAAACAAGATCCCCATCTCTCACCATATACAAAAATTAATGCAAGATGGATTAAATACCTAAATGTAAGACTTGAAACCATAAAAATACTGGAAGAAACTGTAGGAAAAACTCTTCTAGACATTGGCATAGGCAAAGAATTTATGATTAGAGGCAAATATAGCAACACTAAAAATAAATAAACGGGACTTAATTAGATATTTTACCTTCTTTTTTTGTGCATTTACCATTTTATTTTTTTTTTACTTTTATACTTTTTTAAAAATTTTCAGAATATTACAAGGGTACAAATGTTTTGGTTACATGATTTGCTTTTGTGCAGTTTGAGTCAAAGTTATATGTGTGCCCATCACCAAAATACCTTGCATTGTACCCACTAGGTGTGAATTTATCTGACCCCTTCTCCCCCTCCCACCTGCTTCATTTCCATTGAGTTTTACTTCTGTATGTGAACATGGGTGTTGATCAATTAGTTCCAATTTAATAGTGAGTACACGTGGTATTTGTTTTTCCATTCCTGTAATACTTCACTTAGAAGAATGCTCTCCAGTTCAATCCAGGTTGTTACAAAAGGTATTAGTTCACCTTTTTATGGCTGAGTAGTACTCCATGGTATACATATACCACATTTTAGTAATCCACTCATGTATTGATGGGAACTTGGGTTGTTTCCACATCTTTGTGATTGTGAATTGTGCTGCTATAAACAATTGAGTGCAAGTGTCTTTTTTATAAAATGCCCTTTTTTCCTTTGAGTAAATACCCAGTAGTGGGATTGCTGGATCAAATGGTAGGTCTACTTTTAGTTCTTTGAGGTATCTCCATACTACTGTACATAGAGGTTGAACTAGTTTGCAGTCCCACCAACAGTGTGTAAGTGTTCCCTTCTCTCCACATCCATGTCAACATCTGTTGTTTTGAGACTTTTCATTAAAAGGCATTCTGCCTGGGGTTAGGTGATCTCTCATGGTGGTTTTTATTTGCATTTCCCTGATTATTAGGGACTTTGGGCATTTTTATATGCTTATTGGCCATTAGTCTGTCTTCCTTTGAAAGTTTCTGTTCATGTCTTTTGGCCACTTTTTTATGGGGTTGTTTGATTTTTTTCCTTCCTGTTTTGCTTGTGTTCTTTGTAGATTATGGCTATCAGCCCTTTATCAGATCTGTAGCATGCAAATATTTTCTCCCATTGGGTAGGTTCTCTATTCAGTCTATTGATTGTTTCCTTGGCTATACAGAAGCCTTATAATTTAATCAAATCCCATTTGTTAATTTTTGTTATTTCTGTGATTGACTTTGGGGTCTTCATCATGAATTCTTTGCCTAGGCCAATATCTAGAAGAGTTCTCCCAACATTTTATTCTTAAATTCTAATAGTTTCATGTCTTAGGTTTAAGACAGTTAGACAGTTTCACTGTTACCCATAGTGAATTAATTTTTCTGAGTGGTGAGAGGTGCGGATTCTGTTTCAGTCTTCTACATGTGTCTATCCAAATTTCCTAGCACCAGTTACTGAATATGGATTCTTTTCCTCAGTGTATGTTTTTGTCTGCTTTGTCAAAGATCAGATGGCAATATGAGAATGGTTTTATCTGGGTTCTTTGTTTAGATCCACAGATATACGTCTCTGTTTTTGTGCCAGCATCATGCTGTTTTGGTTACGATAGCCTTGTAGTATAGCTTGAAGTCTGGTGAAGTGATGCCTCCCAATTTGTTCTCATGGCTTAAGGTTGTTTTGGCTATGCAGGGTCTTTTCTGGTTCCATATGAAGCACACAACCATTTTTCCTTTTTCTTTGAAAAATGACATTGATATTTTAATGGAGATTGCATTTAATCTGTAAATCACTTTTGGTAATACAGACATTTCAATAACGTTGATTCTGCTGATCCGTGAGCATGGTAAGTTTTTCCATCTGTTTACGTCCTCTGCAATTTCCTTCCTCAGTGTTTTGTAGTTCTGCCTATAGAGATCTTTCACCTCCTTAGTTAAATATATCCCTGGATATTTTATTTTCTTTGTTGCTATCGTGAAAGGTATTGTGTCTTTGATTTAGTTCTCAGCTTGACTGTTGCTGGTGTATAGGAATGCTACTGATTTGTGTACATTGATTTTACAACCTGAGACTTTGATGAATTTGTTTATCCATTCCAGGAGTCTCTTGGCATAATTCTTCGTGTTGAGCCATTGTGGTAAAAGGGTTCTGACCTTTATCTTTTGGGTGATTTTACACCTGTGTCTGTTGTGTTGATCTATGTATAATGCAGTTTTGAGTGCTTCTTGCAGGGCCCATCTCGTCTTGACAAATTTCTTCAGTGTTTGCTTGTCTGAGAAGGTCTTTATTTCTCCCTCATGGTAAGAAACTTAGTTTTGCAGGATGCAGAATTCTAAGCTGACCATTATTCTGTTTGCTAAGACTAAGAATGGAGCCCCACTCCCTTCTGGTTTGTAAAGTCTCTGTTGAGAAGTCTGCAATTAGTCTGATAGGTTTTACTTTGTATGTTGCCTTATTTTTTTCACCTTGATGCTCGTAGGAGGGCCTCTTTCATGTTTACTTTGGCAAGTCTAATGACTGTCATGGTAATTGCCTCTTTGTGATGAATCAATCTCTCAGGTGTCCTTTAAGCTTCTTATACTTGGATATCTAGATTTCTAGGAAGGCCGGGGAAATTTACCTCATTTATTCGTTCAAATATCCTTGTATATTTTCTTCTTCACCCTCAGGGATGCCTATGCTTATGTTTGGCCTCTTTACATAATCCCACACTTTTTAAAGGCCCTGTTCATTACTCTTATTTCTCTGTTCTTTCTCTTCAACTGACTTATTTAGCTGAAATGCGTTATCTTCAAGCTCTGAGAGTGTTTCTTCTGCCTTATTGAGCCTATTCTTAAGGCTTTCCACTGTATTTTGTAATTCCTTGAATGAATTTTTCATTTCCAGAAATTTTGTTTGTTTTTTCTTTAATAATTCGATTTCTTTAACAAATTTTTCATTCACTTCCAACATTGTTTTTGAAACATTTTCGTTTTGAGTGTCTATTTTCTCTTGTATTTCATTGAGCTTCCTTGAAATTCATATTCAAAATTCTTTATCTGTCATTTTAATCTTTTTATTTAGGTTGGTATCCGTTGGTAAGGAGTTACTGTTTTCTTTTGTGGGTGTCGTTTTACTTTGATTTTTCATAGTTCCAGAGTTCTTTCACTGGTTCCTTCTCATCAGGCCTTTCAACTGAGAGCTAAGGATGCTATGGCTGGCTTATGGACCTGTCTTGGAAGATTGGTCCCTGATGGTGCCAGGTAGAGGAGTGCTCATCCTGAGTTTCCTCTGGGGTTCTTTAGCAGGTTTGATGAACCTCTCGGGTTATGCTACTGCAGCAGCTCTGCTCTCAGTGGCGGGCTAGGCCAGGCATGCGCTCCTACTGCAGAGAAACAGGCCTCTCAGAACTAAGCACTCTCATGGTTGTTGGAAGGGGGCAGCAAGGGGTTGTGGTCTTTCTGCACCACTCTCATGACCTGGGGTCCTGCCCTCCTGTCCAAGCCGCCAGTGGGCAATCCTGCAAAACGCCACTGTGGCAGCTCCCCACTCAGTGGCCTGCTCGACCGGGAAGGTGCCCCCACCACTGAGAAACAGGCTTCTCAGCACAGAGCACTCTCGCAGTCACTATGGGGTTGGGGGAGGCAGTGGCCACAAGCCAGCTTGAGCCAAAATTACTTTCATGCGAGGAATGTAGGAGGTACAGAGGAGACATCTAGGTATAAGAATGCCAGCTCTCTGTTTTTTCGTGGCACTCTCCCGCGGGGGTGAGAGTTTTGTGTCCCGCTGCTTGCCAGAGTCACCCACGTGGGGGAGGGGAGCCCCCTTACCCTTTCACTGGGCTCCGGGCCTCTCTGGATTTGGTCTGCACTGCTGTCCTCTCTTCTCTCTTCTTCCTCTTTCTCAGCTTCGCAGCCCTTCTCAGTAGGGTCCCTGCGTACCTCTGCTGTCTCTCTGTGTGATCCACACCTGAGCCTCAATTGTTCTCTGTTCTCTTCAGTCCAGCCTTGTACCCTTCTGCCGGGACAGTCTTCAATTTTTTACCTTCTTAATTAAATTTATTCCCAAGAATGATCTTCTCAATAGATGCAGAGAAATCATGTGACAAAATTCAGCATATTTTTGTGATAAAAATTCAACAAGTTAAATACAGAAGGAATTTACCTCTATACAATAAACACCATATATGACAAGATTGCAGCTAACCTCATAGTCAACAGTGAAAAACTGAAAGCTTTTCTAGGATCAGGAACGTGAAGGATGCCCACTTTCACTACTTCTGTTCGACATAGTACTGGAAATTCTACCAGGAGCAATTAGGCAAGAAATAGAAATAAAAGACATCTAAATCAGAAAGTAAGAATTTAAACTGTCTCTGTTTAAAGATGGCAAGACAACATATATAAAAAATTGTAAAGACTAAACACACACACACACACACACACACACACACACACACACACACAGAAACTTAGAACTTATAAATAGCCACAGCAAAGTTTTAGAATACAAAATCAACTTGCAAAAATTAGTAGCATTCCTATACACTAACAACTAAGGCTCCAAAAAAGAAATTTAAAAATTCCATTTACGGTGACATCAAAAATTGTTTGTGTTTTGTAGATGAATTGAGCAGATAGAAATATGCCATTAGGTAAATGATTTTTAGTGAAATATCAAGTCTGTAAAACTGAGCAAATTAACTATTTTGAGGGTCACTGTTGCCAATTAGATCACTGCACACAGTAGGTTGATTCATTTAAAGCCATACTGCCATGTCTTTGCACATGATACCGCTCTGCCTGAATCATCTTGAATTTCCCCTTCTTTGCTGATTAAAACCCAACTCATCCTTTATGTCTCAAGTTTTGTATCACTTTTCTTTATAGCCATTCCACCTAAACTACATTTTCTTCTTGGGCAAAATCGATCAGCCCCTGCCATAACCTGTTTTCCTTTCCTGCATATTAGGGCTGCCCACACTGTCATAGGTACTCGTGCTTTGCTCACTGGCCAGACTGTGAGCTCCATTAGGTACTGCCTTATACAGCTTCATGGACCTTGGGCCTTACCTAGTACATGTCTTGCATGAAAGTTTGTGCTCAGTAAATCTTTTCTGAATGAATAGGAAAACCAACAGAGGGATGAATGAGATAATCTTGAATGTAGCAACTTCATGTTGGTTATAACCACTTGCATCATTTGGCATCTTGTTGGACATGGCATTGTGGCACTGATATGACCCTGGAGCAGGCTTGAGCTCCAGAAAGCTGCATCCTGTGCTAGCCAGGAGTCCCCTTCATTTCAGCATCAGCATCCTGACCCTTAGGAACAGAGAAATTCTCAAAGGAGGGAAGAATGACTCCAAAATTACAAAACCAATGTTAAAATTAAGTAAGCAGCTTAAAAACTTTTTGAATAACTATGTTACATTTGGAATAAGTATGTGTTTTCTATATATGAGAAAAATAAACAACATTTTAATGTGTAGGAGATCTCTGATTTTTAAAAATCTGAGTCTGTATTTTCTTAGATTGAATTTATTTATGATTGAATTATGTGTCATAGATATTTCTGTGCTATTTACTTTGTAACCGCATATATGCTAACAATAATGAGTTGGATGAACTCAAAGCTTTTTTTTATAATATAAAACAGCATGTTATCTGCAGCTTTATTTTGAGGGTGGCATATACTGAATGTTTCCCTAATTCCTTATTCTAGTTATCCTGAGTGCATGCTACATTATAAAGTATCAATAAACTTGATCCATTTTCTTTTATGTGTAGGAAAATAGTTTCATATGGCAGGAGAGTTTAACAGGGCATTTTAATTATTAATATAAAATAGGATAATTTTCCCATTTTATTGTATGCTAAATATAAAAATCAAATTTCTGATTTAATTTTACCTAATGTATTTAATCAAGTTTTTAAATATCCAGGAAAGAACTTTCTTTTTTAACACAGAGTACTAACATATGCCAATTCTAAAAAAGAGTTAAAGCATACCTAATAATCCTTTTTTTTTTTTTTTTTTGAGACAGTCTCACTCTGTTGCCCGGGCTAGAGTGCCATGGTGTCAGCCTAGCTCACAGCAACCTCAAACTCTTGGGCTCAAGTGATCCTCCTGCCTCAGCCTCCCGAGTAGTTGGGACTACAGGCATGCACCACCATGCCTGACTAATTTTTTCTCTATATTTTTAGCTGTCCAATTAATTTCTTTCTATTTTTGGTAGAGACGGGGTCTCGCTCTTCCTCAGGCTGGTCTCAAACTCCTGAGCTCAAACGATCCACCCGCCTCAGCCTCCCAGAGTGCTAGGATTACAGGCGTGAGCCACCGCGCCCGGCCAATAATCTAAAGCCATTTTCAATAGCACTGCTTAATGAACCTTATGTCTTTTTGGAATTCACTGTTATAATAATATCCATGGCATTATTAATACCTAATTTCCACATTGTAAGATGGGCACAGTCGAATGGAGCCAGCAATAAGTAAACAATGCATTGACCGGCAGCAGTGAGCAAGTCCTTCATGCAGGATAACGTGCCTGCCTTATTGTGCACACAGTGAGAAACGACCCTAACCGGGGGGAGTCGAAAATGACAGTCAGTAGCTAGTTAGATTCAGACAGTGGAATTAAGCATTTAGAAATACTTAATAACAATGATGATGGTGCCACAACATCCTAGTGCATTTTCTTGAGCTTTCCAAATGTTTCAGTGCACAATATTGCCATGGAGTATTCTTGGGGAAAAAATATAACTGAAAACATAATGTGAAAAAAGCATTATAGTAATAATAACAGAGAAAGTTTAAGTCAGTGATTAATGGCTAAATAATTTTTTAGGTAATAGATGCCATCAGTCAAAAAGAAAAACCTGATTGTTACAGTTAAAATCACTGAGGAGATGAGCACTGGTGTAGACCTCAGAAAAGGGTGGGAACTACGTAGATGGGAGGCGTACGGTGTGCCATGCGAGGAGCGTGGTGTGAGCAGGATTGCAGATGTGGAAAACATCTGCCTGGGCTCAGGAGGTGGTGAGAAGAGTTTGGCTGAGAAACAGGGCTGAGTCAGAGAATAGCTGAAAATAAAATTAGGAGGATGAGTTGGTTACTAACTGCCATGCTAAGGAGTTTCAGGTTGGTCTGTAGGACATTGAGAGCCCATCCAGATTTTTTAGCAGGACAGAAACAAAAATCAGTGGGATTTAGAATAAATGAGGAAGATCTTCATGACAATGACACAGTGATGGCCAGGATATGTTTCTTTAAAAAGAGGAAGGTGGAGAATTGTTTAGGTATCATGCAGCACTCTATGTAACGTTGGTGCGGATTGCACATGCCTGTGTGCATTTGCAACAAAACACTTGAAGGAGAACCCAAAACTCCTAAGCATATTTAACTAAAAACTAGAGGGAAAGCAGGAATGAAACAGTGTACTGAATAGTGTTTTAGTTTTAACTTTAGAATCATGTAAAGGCTACTGGTGGAACAGGGATACCAGTGTTAACTAAGAAATAGTCTCCTAGAAAGAGACGGTTAAGACATGCGGAAGAATCACATCACTATTTTAAAGGCAGAAGTAAATCTGGGAGCTACAGTCATCCAGTTTTTCACTGCTCCTAGTTCTAGTTACTCTTGAATAATGTAAACATGAGAATGTTTTAGGAATAGTAAGAATCCGCAGGATTAATCACGGGGAACCCAGGCTGGAACCAGACCATCAAAGAGGTGGGTGCAGGCATCCAGTATCAGGGGATGAAGCCTGAGACAAAGGCTGCTATTTATGGAACACCAGCTGTCACTAGTGTGTTCTGACCCGGGTTAACCTCCTCAGTGTATTCTGGCTGAACCTCTTATTTTTTTAATGAGCAAAGCTCATTCAACAGGAGACATATTTATTTCATGATACAATCCCCAACTTTTACCAAGTTTTCATCACATTGTATAATTAACCATTAGTTTTCTTAAATCAAGTTTAGACTAAATGTCAAGCCATGAAACAAACTCTGATAAGTGTACCATTATTTTGTTGCAAGATAGATTTATATTTTAATTAGAGGGGATGAATTGCTTCCTGTTTCTCAGCATGGCTGTAAATAAGACTCCTTGTAAACCTTGTTCAGGAAATGTAGTGAGGATGATAGGAAATGATTAAAGGAATAGGATTGTCTTCATTACTAATAACATATCAGTCCTACAGTTAAACACATGCCAAGCATTAGAAGGATTTTGTTTTATAGCCTTTCATCCGCCTTTGTTCCTAATAATTCCCTGTTTCGAGGGATGGTGTGCCTGGACAACTCCTATTTCTGTAAGGTGCCCCTTTGTTATTCCAAATATTCTTTTACGTGGTCATTTCTTAACACGATGCTTTCTAAGGGCCATGGAATCTCATACACACAAAGGAAAGAGTGTAACTCCTAACCACTGATTTGCTTTGAAATATACCTTTTTGGAGACCTTAACTATGAGACATCACACCAGTCTGTATCTCATCTGGTATGTTTTGGCTCAAGGGAGTGGAGCTTGACTCTTCCCTGTGGTTGTTAGAAGAGATTAATTGTGGAATTTCATAAAAATTTTTTCATAAAAAAACTATGATTTACTTTCCATTCCTCTCTTGGTGCCTTTCCACCCTCTCACCTGTGACTCAGTTTCCTTCGGGAGATTTCCAAACTGTGTAGAATAGTGTTTATTAACTTTTTTTTATTTAAAGAGCCCTCTTTGACATCAAAAATGTTTTTCAGATCCCCATGTGATGATAATTTCATATCTTTGAGAAAATAGGTAATGAAAATGCTACTGGGTATTTAGTAATAATTTTAAATGAATGTGAATTTTATTAGTCACATTGGCATAATCATAAATGTGAATCATAGTAATGACTGTATAAATATGGATTTGTGAACCCCTCCCAATATCATTATAGACTCCCAAAGTCAGAGACTGGTATAGAATGGATTCCTGATAAGTACTTGCTATGTTGTGCTTGGCAGTTTTATACATATTACCTTATTTTCAATGTGATGTTGTATTTGGCCCATGAGTTCTTTAAAAGTGTATGGGGTTTTCTTGGTTTCTTTTGTATTGATTTCCAACTTCATTACGTACACTGTGGTCAGAGAATGTAATCATATGATACCAGTCCTTGGAAATATTCTGGTATAGTATTTGTTTCATGGCTTAGCGGATGATTAATTTTTGTAAATTTTCCATGTGGACTTGAAAATTTTCTCCAGTTGGTGGGTGTTAGATTCTAGATTTATTCATTAGATCAAACTTGTTAACAGTACTGTTCAAATTTTCTCTATACCTACAAAATTTTGTCTACTCTGTTATTGAAAGAGTTGTGTAAATATCCCACTATGGTGGTAGATTTCTCAGTTTCTCTATGTCGTTTTGTAAGTTTTTGTTTTGTATAATCTGATGCTATGAAGTGATAATTGTTTAAAAGTGTCATATTTTCCTGGTGAATTGAACCTTTTCTACTGTGTATTGACTTTATAAAATTGTTTCTTTAATCTTGGTCTATTCCTAAATTTTTCTCCTGGTCTATTTTATATCTCATTTTTTTTTATCACATTTTGTGAGTAGGAATGTAGGGTTTAAGTATTATACCTATTGTATATTTTTCCTCTTAATCTTTCCACATCTTTATGTTTTAAATGTCTTTTTAAAACAGCCTAAATATGATTTTTTTATTTTTGCACAGTCTGTAAATTTTTGTCATTTCAATTGAGATATAAATCCATTTGTGTTTATTATAGTACTGATACATTTGTTTTTATTTCTGCCGTCTTCTCAGTGCTTCATACTGATCTTGCTTTTTTGTACGTTTTCCCTCTTGTTTTCTTTTGGATTTATTCAAGCCTTCCGCATCATAAACTCTATTCTTTTTCCGCTAGAAGTTACATAAGCTATATAAAGAAGTTATTGCCTTTATTTTTGTAGTTTTATTGGCTATCCTAGATGTTTTAAGATGCATATGTAAACTAAAGTCTAAAATTAACCTGTATTTTTACCCACATCTAAATAATAAAAGAATATTAAAATGAAAAACTTTAATCTTTCCCTATGAACTTCTTAAAAGTCGAGACTATTGCCACACTCTATATTTGACAAATTAATCATTACTGTTTAATATGTTAGTGCTTATTTAGATTTACTCACATATTTAATAATAATATTTGCTCCTTATTCCTTTGTGCATCTCAAACCTCCCACGGGAATCCTTTTTCTTTTGCCCAAAGAACCTCTTCCAAAATTTTCTTTAGTAAAAACCTTTTGGGCCGGGCGCAGTGGCTCACGCCTGTAATCCTAGCTCTCTGGGAGGCCGAGGCAGGCGGATTGTTTGAGCTCAGGAGTTCAAAACCAGCCTGAGCAAGAGCGAGACCCCGTCTCTACTAAAATTAGAAAGAAATTAATCAGACAACTAAAAATATATAGAAAAAATTAGCCGGGCATGGTGGCACATGCCTGTAGTCCCAGCTACTCGGAAGGCTGAGGCAGAAGGATCGCTTGAGCCCAGGAGTTTGAGGTTGCTGTGAGCTA
>CAUYSK010055301.1:0-68173 GCA_963575035.1 Avahi laniger | reverse complement strand
ACCCAAAGATATCACAGCTCTTATTTACATGTATGCTATCCAAACTAACAGCCCAAGCATCCTGACAACTATCTGCCCAGAATCAGCAGGTATGAGGCTCTGGTGCCACCCTTCTTCCTTATCAAATCCATGGCAGATCACAAGAAATCAATAATGTTAGTCTTCCAGTGAGTCAGGATATAACCATAGTTTCCTTCTCAACAGAGGCAGCAGGTACCAGCTGATCACAGTTGAAAGAAGAAGAAGCTAATATTTACTCTTCAGATTTTGGCAAATGACATGAAATCACAATCGATATTCTGTATAATATAGGACTCTCCCTCTGTATGTATCATGTGTCTTCTAAAATTTGTAAAAAAGTTTTAACAAATTAGATGTGGAATCAACCCAAGTGCTCATCAATTCATGTAAGAATGGATTAATAACATGTAGTAGTATATGTATACCATGGAGTACTACTCAACCACAAAAAAAGATGAATTAATATCTTTTGAAACAATGTGGATAGAACTAGAGACCATTCTCCTATGAGAAAAATCTAAAGAATGGAAAAACAAACACCACATATACTTACTATTAAATTGGAACTAACCGATGAGCACACATGTGCACAAAGGGAAGTAAAACTGAATGGGAATCAAGCAGGGGAGAGGGGGAAGAAAAGAGGGGGCAAAAACCTACCTAATGAGTACAATGAACACTGTATGGGTGATGGGGACACCTATAGCCAGGACTCAAGCATTACAAAAGCAATCCATGTAGCCTAAAACATTTGTACTCCCTTAATATTTTGAAATCAAAAATTAAAATTAAAAATAAAAAAGTTTGAGCATAATATAATCCCCTAAACTCCTGAATATTGTGGAGGTATGGAGTAACTATAAGTAATACAGTGGAGCTATACGCAATTATGTGAGAAGAAAGCCAATGATGTGATAGTGTATAAAAAATAAGAGACTGAGGATAAGAGTATATTCATCTCATTTTTATTAAAAAACAAAAATACTATACACTTTAAAAAAAAGTTTTAACAAATCAATTATAATTTTAGAAGGTCACAGATGATAATTAATGAAGTGCTGAATCCTCACTAACTCACAAAAAATATAAAAATTCAGAGTTAAAAAAATTACTTACAAAAAGAGAGTAAGTCTTGATTAATAAAAATTAAAATAGATATAATGTATCTACTTTGTAATTTCACAGTTTAGATACTCTATTACAATAACTGCAAAGTCAACGTGTAATTGGCAATTTGGAGTTAACAATACTTATGAAATTGATTCAGCTTTGAGCAGAAGTCCATGGAACGCTAAAGTACGTTATTCAGTTGGATGGTATAACAATTACATGTTGTAAACATAATTCTTTTAACCAGTTTAAAGGTCAAGTTCTTCCAAATGGAATTAGAGCCTCAAAAAGAATAATCCAACTTTGTTTAGATCTAAATAAAATACATTTAAAATACAAGTATGCATGCTGCTCAAATTGATTTAGAGTACCCAAGAATAAGGCAACAGACTAATAGGATTTTTAGATTTTGATAATGCCATATTATAAAAATGCAAAAATGATTTAAACTAAAATTAATCAAAATAATTCTAATGAAGTACACTGCCAGATATTGGTGATTGTGAAGTTCTATGTCTAGATTATAAGTCTAATGGAGTATTCAATTCTATACAATAAATAGAAATTGGTCCAAATGGCTCAGAGAGTGTGCAGGTTTTAAAGATGGGTTAGTGGCTATAACCAAAGATATTCTATAGAACCTCTAAGAACAAAGAGCTGAGGAATAATCAAAAGTCATGAAATATTCTAAGGGAGAACAACAGACAGATAAAAAAGAAATTCATTTATTATATTAGCTCTAGATTTTTAATAGACATTAAATTAGCATGTTTGGTGCAAGCAAATAAACACAATTCATATCTATAAATGTATGTGAATTTCCAAAATATTACTGGAACATATAATATGTAATATGGATCCAATTAGAATTGATTTAGACCTCACTAATGGAAACATGCCACCAATAATATAAGTGAATTGATTTAGTAACATTGTAGAAATACGTAGGAATATTCAGGCCCTTAACGTATAACATTTAGAACTACTGTGAACTGTAACTTACTCTATTTTACTTTGTTTTACTTAGTATTCACTAATGTTTTATTTTATAACATATAATACTTAAAATTAATAAACCATATTTCTTTGCAAACCTTCCAGCTTGATAATTAATTTAGGCCAGATTCCATCTCACTTTGATATGAATGTTTTAGAGAAGAAAAAAATCTGTAATAATATTCAGCACCACCAAAACAGGACTTTGAAACACCTCAATCTGTAAGGTTATTACAAAAGGTATAAAAATAATAAATATTGCTCATCCTTCATTTGAATACAGAAAATATAACACATTTTGCAGTATCAAGGGAGACATCGCTATGGATAACCTAGATTTATAGCCATTTCTATTAACAAGAACAACATTTAGTTAAAAAGTATACTAAGCTGTAATTAGCTATAACTGAAACTGCTTCTACATAATTATGAAGCTCTAACATAGAATTTCAGAAAGATTTGTGAAAGTTAAATCATATCTTTAATTGCTTATATCTTAAAATCCTCTAGAGCCTCTAAGCCAGACTGCAAAATAAAAGCAAGATATAATGCAAAAAATTAAGGCAAAACTTTATTTTGATCATATGCAGTTAAGCTAGTGTTATGTCTTATGCACAATTTTTTTAAAATTTGCGTCAACTATGAATTCATGAGTCAGCAAATTACTCTGAGAATAACATTTTTGTTTTCTAAAATTTGTTAGGCTATTTGTTAACATGCCTCACTAAAAGTATATAAAAGCTTTTGAAGAAAAGCACTTATTGAACATCAGTAAGAATTGCGCTAAGAAGTAAGCGTACAAGATGAACAAAACCCACCATTCCTCTTAAGCACTTTATAATCTAGTGGAGAGACAGGCAAGTAAACAGATAAGGTTTCAGCTGTGTGAGGTAAGTGCTGGGTTAGAGGTAAATGCCACAGGTCTATGGCAGCACACTGCAGAGGTCCCTGACCTGGAGTGGCTGACTCAGCACGGCTGATGAAAGGAGGAGAAAGCAGTGAGTCTGAGGAGTTGCTGAGAGCAAAACCCAAACTGAGTCTTCAAGAATTGCAGGTTATCCTGGTGGGGAAGAAGATGCATCTGGGAAGAGGCAATAGTACTTATAAAATGCATAGAAACCCAAGAACGCAGACGACTCAAGGAACTGACAGAAACCAGAAATAAGACTGAAGACATCTGTAAGCATTAAGCCTTGTGTGCCTGACTCCACACTTGAACCTCTCACTTGAGGGCGAGAAAGGTGATGTGATCAGGGATGTTTTAGAAAGACAACTCTAGAAGCAACTTAAAGCAGAACAAGGCAGTCAGGAGAGAAAATAAAGATCCAAACTAAGGGAGCTAGAACAAAGAGAACAGCTTTGAGATATATTAAAAATTAAGAATGAATAAAACGTTGAGATGGGAGTTGAAGGAGAGAATGCCTACCTGTTTCATGGTAGCTGGTGATGGGTAATACTAGAGTTGAAAAGAAAGGGAGAAAAACTGAGAGAGAGAGAGCTGGTGAGTTTAGTTTTCAGCTGCTGAGTTTGTGGACCTACGAACTTCTAGGCAGGGATGTCCAGAAGGTAGCTGGATATGCCAGTATGAATGAATACTCATTAAAGAGCATCCGAATATCCCAAGTATTTGTAACAGTAGCTAACAGTGAGTGTTTACTTTAAGTGAAGCATGTGTAAGCACTTCATACAACATCTTTTTATTATCCTCCCCACTCTATAGAGGAGGAAGAGTTTAAATAATTGCTCAATGCTTACAAGTATTTAAGTGTTAGGGATGTCCAATCTTACAGCTCAAGCCCTTAACTACCATACTGCATTGTATCACGCAAAATCCATTACAGGTTTTAGGGCCAAAGTGCCTTCAATTCCAATCTCTGCTACTTAACAGTTATTTGATCTTTACACTCTCTAAGCCATAGTTTCCTCATCTGTAAAATGGTAGCCTTAAAAATCACATTGCAAGAACATGGTAAGGTTTGGAGAAAGTATATGGAAAACGCTAGATACAGTGTGTATGTGCCATGAATGGTACTTACTGTTGTGTCTATGCTCAAAGAACCTGAGTAAATTCTTTTTCATCTTACTATGAACTTTATTTTAATTTCTTCTCTACTTTTTCCATATCTTAATAAATGCTATAAAATATCATTTTTCAAAACATTTCGTGACATTAATACATTCTGCAAAATTTTTAAAGTCATTTAAAGATTTCATTGAAACAGAAATCATTGCAATGTAAAGAGGTTGATTCTTATGCTTTTGACACTGCTGTAGTGATGAATGCCACAATAAGAATAACTCAAAAGTGATCAGGCATGTTGATGTTATGGAGAGAGCTTTGGACTTGGAGTCAGAAGACTTGTGTGAAGTCCCAACTCTGCCACTTACCAGCCATGCTGACGTGGGCAAGTCACTTAACAGTTGTAATGAGATGAATAGTTTAGCCTACATGTTCTAAATCAAAATTCAGTAAATGGATTTAAGCTGAGAGACTAAGAAGGTCACCCTAGATTCTGGTTCTCAAACTTGGCTGCACACTAACATCACTGGAAACTTTTAAAAACATATAGATTTTTTAAAATCATAAGCTCATTGACCATAAAATATCATTAGAAGGATACCATATATGATTTACAGGTTCTGGGCTTCATTTTGTGAAAGGTGATATGAAGTGTCTTGGGAAATATCTCACTCTAATGTTAAATATAAAAACATATTCCTTTAACGTCGATTGCATTGAAAGCAAAAATTCTTTCTTGAGTATATATACACCCGAGAATAATTAACAGAATCAATCATCTTAGTTTACTGGGACTCTGCCTGTTTTTAGCACTGAAAAGTTTCATGTCCCCAGAAACCCCCGTCTCTGGAAAACAAGGACAATTGGTCACTCTAACATACATACACACACACTCTTATGTAACCCTCAGTGTATCAGAACAAAGTAACGGTCAACAGTACTTCTCCCATGAAGCATCACTGCTAAAACGATGTCATCATTCACTGCTGATCATTCAGGTACACGGTCACAGTAACAGACCTCTGATTCCAGAGGGATTCATGAACACACAATGGCACGGGTAAGAGAGATAGCAGTCATGGTGGCCATCATCTGTCTTGCTGGAGTCCCTGCTATGAATATTTAAATACAATAACCAACACTTTTTAAAAATTGTTTTAAAGCCCTTGCCCCCCAATTGACATTTTTGTCTACTTTACTAAAAAAGTAACACATCTGTTGAGGAATAACATCTCTGCCATTTGACAGATTGCATAGTTATTTAGCACTGTAAGTTTTTGTTCCTTTTTTCTGGTAATGATGCCATGTGAAATAAATAATACTATACTATATAATAAAATTAGATTATGGTCACGTCTACCAAAATTAAAGACACAGATATCATTTCTTTTCAATACAACATTCACTATAAAACAAATTTAATTAATTTCAAATGGTACCAGAACATGTATCCCTCATTATTTTAAAATTAAACTCATCATATATGCCTTTTCTTGAACCACGTTATTATACACAAGTATCTTTTCCTCAGTTACCAGATGGAGATGTTAGACTCCCAAGATCAAGTCACGATCATACAAGCTAATAAGAACAGCATCAGTCTGCAGAACACACTCTTGGCACGTACACATCTTCTTACTCGTGACATCACTAGTTATCTGTGTGCAGAAGAGCCGGGGCGACAGTTTCCAGTAGCGTGGGGACGTGCGGGAAGCCCTCCCACTGTCAATAGTTCCACACGCTCGACTTAGTGTCATGGAGACACTGCTAATGAGCTAGGAGGAAGGGCCACACATATAAAGCCCTTCCTTTTGGGAAATCAGAATCTTACAAGGATTGTTACCAATCTGGTGCATTCTTGGTCCTGCAAGGAACCAAACAAAATAAGAAAAACCCTCGAGAACTGTGATTCTTTCCATCCTTGAAATGAGGAATAAGCATGCCAATAATATACTTTCTCCTTTTATGTTTCTGATAGCCAACAATATATGAACTATCCAGAGCATCTGAAATAAAACATGATAAAGGAGGTGTATAAAATTGTTCAGACTGTCTAAAACATGTAGTGTGATTTCAGCACTTCAGTCTTTTTTACCACCGGCTTTCCGAGCAGAGAATCAAGGCAGATATCAACACGTAACATCAGTACTAAGCAGAAACAGTATAAATCTCCAAAGGTCTGTTTCACAGCCTTGAAAGAGAATTCAAAAAGCATCTAACAAATACATTTAATAAAAAATTTATGTCTTACAATATATTCCTTTTAAGTAGCATTTTGAGTTGTATTACTACAACTTTTTTCAGCAAATCTGAGACTGAATTAAGACTTACTGATTGTTCATTTAAATCCTGGGAGTCTTCCATGTGGTTTTCTCACTTCTGCCACTCCCAGTAGAAGCAGCTTTCTTCAATCAAAAACGACTATCTAAACAAAAAGATGGAAACAAATGGAAAAAGAAAAGGTTAGATATTTTATTCATTTATAAAATTACCAAAACATATTAGCCAGCAATTTACAGAGTACTTTTTAAAGAATAAAATTCATTAGTATTGTCCCCATATCCAATATAATTAATGATCTTGAAAATAGGATTGTGGTAACATTGAGATATGGAAACAGCTACTTATGAATCCTGGAAATAAACAAAAATATCTGAAGACAGCTTTGGAGACACAAGCTGCAGTAAGCAATTAGTATATTATTTCGCTAAGAGAGGTCTGTCATTAAGCAACTCACAGATTAAAAATTAGGAGTCTGAATTAAACACTCACTTTCAAAAGTACTTAAAATAATTCGAGAAAATTCATTGTGTACTGTAATATGATAGTTTTCTCTTACAGGAAAGTTTGTCTGAACTACCAGATGATCATTTTTCACTTCTAAAGAATATAATTTTATAAAATACATGACCAATTTTCTTTAAAAAAGTGAAAATAAGACTATTATGTTAAGGAAGGTATTACAAATGAAGGGAAGGACAATGGTCAATAAAACTATGGAGAGATAATTGGTTAACTATTCAAAAGAAGTTAATCTTTACTCCATACCATACATCAAAAATTTTTCCAGGCAAATTAAATTTTAAAAAAGACTCTTAGAAAAATAGGCATTTATTTTTCAATTCCTAGATAAAGAAGGATTTTATAATAGTAGCAATAGAAAACACAAAAAGGCTAAACATCCTGAATCCTCACACACACACACATAATCAAAATTAAAAGGTACGTGAAAATCTAGAAAAAATACCTGCATAAATATCAAACACAATGGGCTAATATCCTTAACACATCAAGAGCTCTTAACAATTCAAATAGAAAGGCATACATACACTATAGAAATACGGTCAATCACCACAAAACAATGTTCAAACTTGCAAGTAAATGAAATGCAATTTAAAATTGCAGTAATACATTTCTAGCCCTTCAAATTCTAATTATAAAAAAGAAAAAAGTAAAAGAATAAGAAACATGAAAAAGATTTAGATTAAAAAGGTGTTTATCATGGGCACAGATACAGATATAAATCATTAAAGTCACATTTCCAGGAATATTTAGTGACATCAAATATTTCTGAAAATACAATTTTAAGTGGAAAAGAAGTATTCCCATCTGTAGAAACAATTGATTACTAATCCATTTTATTCAATATTCAATAATGCAGGTGTTTTGCTCAGTTTTACATATACCCATTCACATATTTCAAACTACAATCAGGTAGACATGGCCTGAATTTCTTTTCTTTTATACTTTGTAGTATATTCTACAATAAACCTGTTACCTTCCTTATTAGAATACATTTTAAAAATTATAATACAAGGGAAATTTAAAATGTAAATTGTAAAATGTTTTATGCATATGCAAACACGGAGACGCACAGATCAAAGGTGTTTTTTTCAATCTTAAGAGTTAAAAGTCAGAAAATGGCAATGGTAACTTATATGTACATAATGTGACGGTCTCAGTGAGAAACTGATCAAAAATACTTCAAAACTAGAAAAGCGTCATTTTGAAGAAAAGTACAATTTTAAATTGGGCACATATGAAATGGGGTGGGGGGAGAGTGGGACTTGAATATAGGTTGGGTTGTTAAGCATACTGAGAGCTGTGGCAGTGCACATTCGGATCAGGAAGATAAGTGGGCAGGGAGTTCTAGATACAAAGGTGGTGTTCTTGTGTTGGGGCAGGGGGCTGAGACATGGCGACCAGAAAAAGTCCAGCTTTTGCCAATGAGTTCATATGTCCATCTTCCTCCTCCCACTCTCCCTCTTCTCCTCCTGGTAGACCGGTTCCTCCCCAAATCTGGGGCTCTCACCCTGGTCCTGATTCATGCTGATCCCTTGCTTGCTCCTCCTTTCCTAGCGGACCACCAATCCCTGGTCCTGTGCACTGCTCGCAGGCCTGGTGACCAGCACCACTCTGGCTCAGGTTCACCTTGGATACAGTGCGCACCACAGTAAGTGCTGGCCACTAGTCCAACCTACGCTGACCTGCCTAAGAGTCCACACCGGCCCGCCTCATGTAAATCACGGCTGACCACCTTCTTTATGGCCCCTCCTCACTACCCAGATAACAATCGAGCCAAGTGCTCTCTTAAAGGAAAGAAAGAAGGAAGAATCTGATGTTCCTTTTTTTTTTTTTCTTTTTTGAGAAAGGTCTCATTCTGTCATCCAGGCTGGAGTGCAGTGGCTTCATCGCAGCGCACTGCAACCTCAAAGCCCTGGGATGAGTGGTCCTTCCTCCTCAGGCTCCCAAAGTGCTGGGATTACAGGCGTGAGCCACCATCCCCAGCCTGATGTTTGTTCTTATTGTAATAGACAAACAAATAAAATAAATGGTAAAAATACTGTACCAGATTACAAAGGGAAGGGACAACTGATTCAGCTACATAAAACCGCGAAACAAAACCTCCACATTTCTGAATATGGAAAAAAAGCTCAAAAAGTAAAAGGATACAACAGATTATGGAAAACATCTTCAGTATTTTTATAAATATGACTATATGTAGTGAGAACATAGAAATTAGTTAGGAAAAGTTTAAGGGCCCATTGAATGATTAGGTAAGAACAGGAGAACATAATTCATTTTAAGAAAGTGTAAATAATAAACAAACATGAAAAAGTATTTACTCTCCAGTTATCGAAATATGTAAATTTAAGCAACAATTATATATTTTTGATTCTTGTATACATATTCAATTTAAATATTATCAATATTTAAATATTGATAATACCTAATGTCAGAAAGAATACAGTGAAAATGATATCCTCAGTCATTTGCTAGTAACAATATCAAGTTTTCTAATACTTTTAGAAAGTAATCTGTCACTGCACTTTAAAAGCTATAAATAAATATGTTTAAACTCTTTTATCTGGTATTGACTTTCCTAAGGAATAAACTTTTCCTCAAAAAGCCACAGGGTTTTATGCATGATAATAAAAACCAGAAACAGCTTCATCTTTATAGCGGATTGATTAAACAAATTACAATCAATCAATTTAACATATTAATAATTTAATGATCAAAAGAGTAATTATAAAAACAACATGGAAAAGTGAAAACTATTGATTGTATATTAAGCGGAAAAATCAGAACATAAAATTTTAGCTATGCTAACACTATTGTACAACTAAGCATGTATTTGGATACTGATTAGTAGGAAACATTAAAAAATACAAATAATTTGGTAAAGAATTATATTTTTGGTTTCATATACCTCCATTATTATTGATTTTGTTATCTGTGCAATAAGTAAAATTTTATTTTTTTCCACTATAATACAGGAGCACAGAGTAAGTAAAACCAAATGACGCTAAATGGTTTTACACTTTATCTGTAGCAACAGATAAAGCTACAGCACATACTGAAAATGGATTTTCTGAGTAGATTCTTACTTCAAGTGGCCTCTGTCATCACTTCTATGGATTAAATTTCAAAGCCAGAGTAATCTCTTTGAGGGAAGGCAATTTTTGTATTATTTACTAAAGTTATCTACAGGACCTAGCTTAGTGTCTATCACATTTTAAGTGTTTAATAAATATTGATTAAATAAAGCAGATAATGAATGACAGATGAAAATGTACATAGTGTATGTATCTTATGATGTAAATGAAAAAACGTGGAATAAACAGCTAGATAATTTAAGTTTTGAAAATTCTGTCTCAAATATATGGCTATTTTAGGAAAAATCAGTTTTGTCCCACATTTTTCAGGTACATAATTGGCTCCACCTTAATTTTCACTTTGATATAGGACAATAAAAATAGAAATTTGTAGAGAAGCATTATTGCTAAACTGGACTATTTTAACTTTTCAGAAAATTCAATATTGAGAATGAGTCTACCAGGTAATTTCTTGCTCATCTGACCTAACAATAAAATATACTGAAAATTATTATTTGTACCAATCAAAACTATTGTTTATTTACAACATAGCATGTTGCATTAGTTTCCTAAGACTCCCATAAAAAAGTACCACAAAGTAGGTGGCTTAGAATAACAGAAATTTGTTCTTGCAGTTCTGGAGACTAGAAATTCTAAATCAAGGTGTTGAAGGTCTACGCTCCCTCTAGAGAATCCTCCTTTCTCTCTTCCTGGTCTCTGATGGATGCCGGCAATCCTTGGCATTCCTTGGCTTGTAGGTGCATCACTCCAATCTCTGCCTTCATCATCACATGGTGTTCTCTTCACATGGCCTTCGTCTATGTGTGTGTGTATGTCTCTGTGTCCAAATTTTCCTCTTCTTTTAAGTGCACCAGTCACTGAATTAGCATCCATCTTAATCCAGTAAAATCTCATCTTAACTTGATTGCACCTGCAAAGACCCTATTTCCAAATAAGGTCACCTCCACAGGTACAAGGGTTAGGACTGAAACATATCTTTTAGGGGACACAATCTACCCACAACACATGTGTACAATTATCACATTGAAATTATTTTTAAGATGTGATCAAGGTATCATGTAATATTTCCAGAAAGGATACATAAAATTAAATTAAGGAGACTGATCATCAGGAAGGAAGTGACAATTTTCTAAAAGGACCACCATCGCAGGGCACTGCTGCTAACTCAAGTGAAATTAAGACTTCAGGAAAGCTATTGGAGCATAAGAGAATTAAGCCAAAACTTGCCTTTCTTTAATAACCAGTTCAGAATCTATTTCATGAACTGTTGGAGAGTTATTTGCATCAATGTTCCATGTTACAACGTAATACTTTGCTTTATATTTCCTTGAAATTTAGATTAATTGTTACTTAGCTTGACTTTTTATGGTAACATGAATTTCTTTCTTTGCCAAACACGCTAAGGTACTAAAATATTATGAGCCTAGTGATTTTATATTATAGAACCAAGTAAAACTACCTAGGCTAATTGCAAACACAGTATTATTTTACATCATAATTTACCAATGGTTGTTATGCTAAATCCTTTAACATTTAGTTTTCACAAATATATGAGAAAAGGACAAGAACACTCTTCAAATCAAGTAAGAGAAGTATTACCTCATAATAAAGATATAAAATTAAGGAATAACAGTAACCTCGTGCTGTTTTATGAGGCAATAATCTAGTTCCCGGCTCTATCTCAAGGCCGTTCCTCCAGAAAAGGTGGATTTCCAACAAGAATAATAGAAACCTCGCTCATTCCATATTAGATTATTTCTTTTGCAGTTAAGTTTTCGATATATAGACAATTTCATTACATCCTTTTCTTTAAGCTCTTATAAATTCTTATGTCTTAGAAAATTAGAATAAAAAATTCAACATTTCTTCTAATTGAAATCTGTAATATCAGATTCATATATAAAATTTTAAGAGAGTTCTCAGAAATGGAACACCGCAGCGTGGTCCAGGTGGCAGACACAGCAAGGACCCCTGAGCTTTAAGGAATGAGATGTTGAAGGAGGTTTGAGAAGTTTGTAGAGATTCTGTGATGTAGACCTAACCCTCCATCTTTCTCATCAACCTTCAATAAAAAGGAGATTGTGCAGACATGCTGTACCCCAGCTGAAGAAATGTGAACATGAAGGGGAGAGATCTCATCTCTGCCAGGGCTGGCGTGGGATGGGGTGGAAGCTGCACAGAGGATTCCACAACTCTGGGTTATGTACACAACAGCATGGCCTTCCGCCGTCATCAAGCCAGACACCCGGGCTTTGTCACTGATGTCCTGTCCACTTGCTCTCCATATTCAATACTTTACCAAGTGCTATCAGTACCTCCCAGAGTTCGCTTAAAGCCCTCCTTGCTTTCTCTCCTCATTGCCACTACAGGAGTTCAGCGTCATCGTCTCTTGCCTGGGCCGGAGCGACAGCCACTTACTGGTTTCTTCCCTCCATTTCTGCTCCATGGACACCATGTTTCACAGTATAGCCAGAGTGACAGTTCTAAAATACAGACCCGATTGTACTCTCTTAAAACAATTCAGAGCTTTACCCAATCCTTAGGAGAAATCAGAAATTCTTTAATCAGTCCTACTTGCAGCCCTGGCAGTGCCTAGCAAAAGCACACCTCTGCCAAAAGGTCCCTTGAAGGGTCACCAGGGGCCTCATGCTTTTGCTCCCTGGGGCTACTGTTCCAGGTGGGAGTTCTGAGGGACAGGTCCCCTTTCGTCCTCCCCTAGTCCTGTTCCATTGTCCTTGCCATTCCCTCTACCTAGCACTAGCTTCACATTGTCCTGCAGCCGAAGGCTGGGACCTATACCATGAGTCTCCCATGGGGGTGCAAGCACAGCCGAGGGCTACACTTGCCTCTTGCTGCACTGAAAACAAACAGAAAAGAGGGGAGGAGGAGACTACATTCCCCCACCCATGCTCAGAATGCCCACTGTACCCTTAGGAAAAGATTTAAAACTTATAGCTGCCCAAACTTTTGTCCAGCCCATGTGCAGACCCTGGGATAAGGAAATAGATGCCTGGATAGTCCCAACCATGATCCCTGACACAGCCTGTTTTAACCTAGGTGGGACTCTCAAGAATCTTTGTAATGACACACCACTGTACTCTACCCAGGGCAACAGAGTAAGAGTCTGTCTCAAAAAAAAAAGAAGAGGATCAAAATAAGGATGGCAGGCAAAAAAGTCCTGGCAGAATTGAAGTACCTGGATCTTGTTATTTCTGAAGTCTCACTGTTTCTCTGCTCTTCCTGATGCTTGGTTGTCCAACTCTTTCTTGGATTCTATGAGCTATCCTCAGAGTCTTCAATTAAATTCTCTTCTTTATATTATAATTGAATAGGAAGTCTAACAACTTATATTCCTATAACATTATTGAGAAATTATAGCTGTGACCCACTGTCCAGAAGGGCATTGTTTTACAGCTCCTGTGTACCTAGTTACCTACGCTGCCCTCCAAATTTTATTACTGGATCTGTGAAGCTGGGTCAGGCACTGGCTGGCTCCAACCACTCAGGCAGCATGCCAGAAAGGGAAGCCAACGGCACAAAGAACACCTAGCTCCAATTCTATGGCCAACTGTTCAGAGAGGTGGAGATGCACATTCCTGGATCACTCACATGACCCTCACCCCTGCTTGTAGAAAAGCAAAATGGCCAAGGTGTCCAAGAAACAGATCTGGGTGAATAATAATGAGCACCTTTCCTGACTTCAAGCTCCTTAACTGGAGCGGAGCTACAAACTAGATGCTGAGTTATTTTTGAATTGTTTATAAAGACAGAGCGTGGACTTTGCAAAATGGTCCATTTAACACCAAATGCTTGATAATAATGGGGTTAATATTTCTCATGCTAAAAATGTGTAACAAGCTCAATTTCATGAGAATCATTTGGGTCACTTGGTCATTTGATCGCAAAAATTTTCCTGTAATTATAAATTATGACCACTCGATTTTTGATGAGCAGGTCCAACCAAGGTTTTCTGTTTTGTTTCTGTTTGCTAATTGTGGATGGTTGGCTAGCGAGCTTAGAAAACACAGAAGTAGTTATGAATAAACTGTCCCAGGGAGACATATGAAAGAATTCTGAGCCTGAGCAACTTTGTTTCCCCCACAGATATTGTCAGACTCTGCAGATCACCTTCCCTTAGCTCCTGTTGCTCTTCCCAACCACCAATACTTTGAAATTATTCTGCTGAGCACTTTGTATACACCGCGATGGGTTCATCTAGCTGGCTCTCCCGTAGTCTGGCAGAAGACAAAGTATTTGAGCCCTTTCTCAGAAGGAGTCTGCCTTTTTCTTAGCCATAAATTTCTTTCATGTAACATAGGAAGTTTTTTTTTTTAAATGAAGAATATATGACTGTATATATTGCTTAACACACATCTGATGACTTTATGTCCCTCCTGAGCAAAATGTGTTGCACTTTACAAGAATTTAAGAATAGATCTCCCAAGTTTAGTATTCAACTCTTGAAACTCTAGAGATGTAAAAGATAGCTTTGCTAGAGGGAATGTAAATTTAGTGATTCCAAGTAAAGAATGGAATGAAACAGATCTGCATGTGAACCCTTGCTTCACCACTGGAGAACGGGCTGGCCTTGGAAAAGTTAATATCTCTATCACTCTCTTCATTCATAAAATAGAGATAATAATATTTGTATTATATTTTGTTAGAATTAAATGAAATAATGTATTTCAAAAATATAAACCATTTTGATTACTAACAAAAGTGGGACAAAAATCTCTGCTTTTATATTTTGCTCTTCATATACTGAAGTAAAACATTTTAACATTCTTTGCTGTACCAGAAAGTGTTACCTATCTAATTTCTTGCATAAAGAAATTATTTTTAATTTTAATAATAACTGATTATTTTCAACTCTGCTCAACTGCAAACATTATACTAATCAGTGATTTCCAGGAGCTGCATTAACCACCTATATTTAGATAGAAGGCAAAAGTCACCAATCTTTTATCAATTCTCTGAACTCAACTAAGTCTATAAAAATGAATAACACCTTGATTAACTCATTACCATTTGCCACTTTTTAGTTTGCCATTCTGTATAACATCGAAGTTGTGATTGGTTCCTTTAGCGTTGAGAGGCTGGTATGATCAACAACAGAATTATAGATGGATACTTGAAAGAAGGGAACACAAAGGAAAGAGCCTTCAGAGCTAACGCAATGCTAAGAAGTTTTCAATGAGCAAAAGCTGGAGTAAAGTACAAAATATTGGAGAATAAAGATAATTGGTTGTAACTATATTTTGATAGCCTTAAAACCAAATAAAGGATGGCATATGTGATATCACTGCAGCAACACATCTTTTTCAGAGTTCTGAAAAACAAGATGAACAGTAAATGAAGGTTGTTGTGATGCTCTAGGTGAGAAGCCAAGAGAATCTACACTGATGTGGTGACTGAAAGAAGCCTGGAGCAGAGGTGGATACGAGGACTAGTATGAGAGAGAAATCAACAGGACAGAAAATACCTGAATACAACCGAGAAGGCAAACATTACTTTCAAGTGTCACACCTTAGTTTGTTAGAAATTGGTGATACGGAAAAGTCGAGAGGAAAAGATATTTTTGTTTGTGTTGTTACTGTTTTTGTTGTCATTATCTTCATTTATGGGGACGGACAGGAAGCAACAGCAAGAGGCAATCCAAATAGGAAAGGATGTGAAAAGCATGTCACATTTAGTGGAGGGGGACTAGAAAAACTCAGTCTATCATCACGCTCAGCAAGGAAGCTTGTTAAATGGGGAGCATTTGGGAAGAGAATAAAAGAAAATAATTTACTTGAGGTAAATCAAAACCTCAGCCTTACACAAATGTAAATTCAAAATTTTTACTGCATCTGTGGTATGGAAACCTCGAGCCAAAAAATTAAAATCAAAACTGACTTAGAGGCTTGAAATCCCTAGATTCCAGGGGAAGCCAATGCAAAATTGCTCCATAGGGTACAAAGGATTCTGAGAGAAATCTATCAAAAATTTATAAGCCACATAAGGAAACAAAACACAGTAGAGAGAATAGATACAACAGGGAAATTAGAAATGTAAGAATTTGAGGTTATAGAACAATCTAAAAACAACTACATTAGTATGCTTAAAACAATTAAACAGAAGAAATGGAAACAAAAAAAATTAAAGGAACCACACATGAAAAAAATAAATACACAAATTTGGAAAAGAACCATAAAAATGTTTTTTTTAAATATATGCACTGAAATTTTTAAAATGAAATAAATTTAATGAATTAAACAGAAAACTAGATACAGCTAAAGGAATCATTTATTAACTAGAAGATAAACTTCCAGAAGTACTCACCCCCATAAATGAAAATAATGACAACAAAAACAATTTTTAAAATAACCACAAATATATCTTTGCTCTCAACTTTTCCATAACATCAATTTCTCAGAAATCATGGTCTGACACCTGAAACTCATTTTTTTTTTATTATGCAAGGGAGGCGTCCCAATACATAACAAAGTAAACATGAGAGATACATAATATAACAGTAAATTTGATTTATTTAAAGCCGAGTTACTGATTTCAATTTTGTCTACAGTAAATATCAGTTAAGGATTTAATCACATATGATGCTGTTTGCGTTCTTAAACTTTGAGACACGTGAGGAAAATTTTATTGGTGCAGATTTTTAGTTGAGGAATCCAGGAAAGTTTGAATACTTTCTTTCTTCTCTATAAATGTCCGTATAGCATCAGAGTATAAAAATCATTCTATTGACTTTGTAACTGCATTCAAAGCAGGGCCACCTTTACAAAAAACTGCCGTTATAACTTCTATAAATCCATAGACCTTTCTAAGGGTTAAAGTTGTAAGAGTCCAGAAAATAATATCTCAGATAAAGTTGGTGTTTTGGATTAATTCAATGTTGTGCTTCCCTGGTGTAGGTTTTGACTTTAAGGGCAAACAGAGAGAGAAAGAATGGATATGAATGGAATCCAGAGTCCCATTTCTGTGTCTAGGATCATGAGGAACATAGAAGTAGGTGGGGTTTATTTTGGGCTGACTATATGAGTCTATAGGTACAATACTTGAAGCTTCAAAAATCTACTTTTCAGATCTTCTACACTCTGGTCTGCCCATCAGAACCACAAACTGAATCATACCTTCACGTGTGTATCAGGCTGTTAGATATGAGGCGTGGAGCGTGCTATCATTCGTATCACCCTAATCTTTTTTATCTCAAGTTAAGTACAGTACCACTAGTTAATGAGACCACATCTTCAATTAAAAAAAAAAAGTTTGTTTTCCAACAGGAATTACTGGGAAATTCAGTCAACCACAAAAGCATAATTGCCTAGGAAATACATCAAATGGAAGATAGATGTAACTAGGTTGTAGTGCATCATTACTTTTTAATCACTCAATTTTAAATTGACACTGTATTATTATAGATCAGCATTAATGTATACCAAAGTATCACATTTACGCTCAGACAAAAATGTAAAGGAAAACCAATTAGCTGAAATAAAAATTAATGACAAATCTTCAAAGCAGTAAGAATGCTTCTCTGAGAAAGATCCTAGGGTTTTGTTTGTTTGTTTATTTGTGGAGGATTGAATTATTCTTCAGGAAAATTAAAGAAAAGAAGAAGGCTAACGTTTAAGCTACAGGAAGGTTTGGTTTGCCTAGTACTTGGACGTGCCTGGGCTTGTTTATAGAATCTGTGGGTTCAGCTCCCAGGGGTCCAAGTGCTCTTGGGCCTGAAGAGCCTCCTGGGAAAGAATTCTTCCAAGGGAAGAGCTGGTGAGCTATACGGGTGGAAGCCAAGTCTCGGGGCTACAAGAAAAGAACAAGAAAACAAACAAGCAAAAAACCTCGGAGAAAGGGGTGAGGGCAGGTGGCATCACTATATTCTCTGGGGTCTCTGTTATAGAATGCCTGTGCTCAGGGAAGCTGCTAGATACTTTCTTCGTTTGAAATTACCTGTGGCCCTGGCTGTTCAATCACAGAGAGGTGAGGTCTGACTTGCAGAAATACTATTGGCTTTAAATATGATCCTTCAAGCTTCAGGAAAGAAATGAAGAGGGTGAAGAAAGCTCGGAAAAATACTGGTTAACTAGTAAGAAAAAGATCACCATACATAAGAATTGAAAATGTGAGGAACTGAAATCCAAAAAGATGAAAGAGTGAGAAGTAGAATAATTCCCCCCCTCCTTGATTAAGCCAAATGGAAAGACAGACAACTGTAGAGGTGTGGACACTAGGCCCTCCCCTACCCTCTAAGAGTGCTGTAGCTTTTCCCGGCCCCCACTCTCTGCCCCAGACCTAGCTATGGCTTCAGCCAAGTTCTTGTTCCAGCGCTTGAACAGATACCGCTATGGCCCACACATAGACAATCCAACTTGCTTTTTTAATGTCTTAATTTTTTTTCATGATTGTGAAAAAAAAAAGTTAGTTTCTTTAAAGAAAATATCTAAGATATATAAATTTAAAATATTTTTCATAGTCCCCAAATCAAGACTGTATGTTTCAAAAACATTGATTCTTTTAAAATGTATGAATGAATGAATGAATGAATGAATGAAGAGGCAAATAAGTAAATAAGGAAACACTCCTAAGGCACATGCCAGGAAATGGATAACTTTAGTTTCATGAAATTTCAGACTGAACCAGGCAAACAGAATTGTAGATTTCTACGTCTGCCATGACTCAATGTACAGCTTTGGGAAAACCTTGTAATTTCTCCATACTTCAGTTTCTCACCCTATAAAAGGAGTATATTGCTTGAAATCTAATTCCCTCACAGCAGCGAGAGTTTTGATTCAACATTTATAAAATGCTTTTTAGCTTTTCTGATTAATAGGCAAAATACTATGGTAGTTTATATAATACACTTTCCAAAAAGTATAAGGGTAACGGGTTGAATCTGATGTAAAATGATACTTTATGTGAGAAATAAATATCAATCATATTTATTACCTCTCCATTCCATTTGCTAAGTAATAAAAAAATTACTTCTAAGAGAAAAAAAGTACCAAATTAATATTCAGGCCGGTTGAAGTGTTATCATCATCGGCCTCACCTACGCTGGGGGAAGGAGAGTTGTTTTGTTTTTCCAGGCTACTCCACATGTTTATACGGTAACGTCAGGAATGTCGGGCACGGTTTTGAAGGCCTCTAGCGTATTCATTGGTTTCTGGCATTCTAATGCACTCTACTCTTATAACCATAAAAGTACTCCTGAGTGCTTCTGGAAATATATAACAAATCCTTAATCAATTTAAGAGTGTTTTAACTGCATACATGAAATTTCTTGGGAGGAAAATGTTAGCTATTCTACACACATACAGTACTTAAGTTAGCAAGAGAGTTCCTTCTCAAAGGCACAAACCAGTTTCCCCATAGTAATATAATTTTCAGTTTTATGTGCATAAGTCCTATTGAATCCCTTAGAATAACAGGAAATTCTGCAGGAAAAAAAACCCACAAAAATTGATAGCCATATTTATCCAATGCCAGAGGAATACGTTAGCTATTTTGAGTTGGACTATTCTTTAAAGGCACTAGATAACCATTGAAAGTTAACCAAAATCTTAAGCAGAAACTATGGGAACTGAATATTCTGGAGAATTTTCTAATAAAGCCAACTGATCAATACACTTCATTTTAAACTGTATCATATTACTTTGGTCAAGACTGGAGTGGTAATTTTCTGGATTTTGATACATTAACTTTTCACATTAAAAAGATTATAATATTTTACAAATTTATAAATTAGTAATTGATACGACATGGTTGATATTTTGATATGTGTAATATTTATCAACACATTCAAAATGAAGTAATGTCATTTATTATTAATAACCTATACCTTTCATCTTTATGTTAAAAAGCCATAGTAATATCGATAAGGTACTTAGAACTGTGCCAGGCACATAGTAGACTATTAGTAGAATAATAATAATTTCTCATCAGTCGTGAGAGTTAGGACCATTTCTCCTAAAAATTCTGATAAATATATTATGGTGCTAAGTGAAAAAAAATGTAGTAAATATGATATACACTGATTTATTTCTTCTTACCAATTCATTTAGGAAGAATAAATATAATATTCATCCTTATAACTGAGTAGTAATAATTCTTAAGTGAGAAACTAACTATATACAATATAGATTTTTTTATACATATGGTTAGTAGAATTATTTGTCCTGATCAGTGGAGTATTTCAATTAATGTATGAGTCTGAAGGAATTTACTACTATAAAATTTTTCTTAACAAGAGCATAAATAATTATAAGGTTCAATTAACCAGAAACTTTTGCACTTGGCCTT
Source organism: Avahi laniger (assembly GCA_963575035.1). Classification (NCBI taxonomy): domain Eukaryota; kingdom Metazoa; phylum Chordata; class Mammalia; order Primates; family Indriidae; genus Avahi; species Avahi laniger. The sequence goes on along the minus strand of CAUYSK010055301.1, from coordinate 47,827 downwards.
TGTAAGGAAGATGCAACCACTACCATAAAGATACAAAGTGTTATAATCTTTTTGAAAACTATTAATATTTTGGCACTATCTATGCAAAATGCACATACACATTCACGTATTAATTTTACATCTAAAATTTTATCTGCAGGAATTTTTGGTAGGTATACAACGAGATATATAAAAATTATTACTGCGACACTCTTTGAAACAGCAAAAACCTGGAAGCAACCTAAATATATACCAAGAGGGGAACAGTAAAATTATGAAACATATACATACATTAAATAGAAGTACCCAAAACTATATGTACTGATACAACAAAAATAGTCAAGATTCAGCAGATCAAAAGCGAGTTTTAAGAAAATCAATTGATCCTATTTGGGATTAAAAATATGAAATGAAAATAAACTACATCCTCATATGGTTCCAACATTTACACATACATAGAAAAAAAATGTCTGAAAGGAAGCACACCCATGTATAATTTACCCTGATTTGTGGAGGAGATAGATAAAGTGGGGAAATCCACTTTTTACTTTAAATATATCTGTATCTTTTAAACTTTTTAATAAAGTATAATATACATACAGTAAAATGCACAAAAGTTGATGGCTGATGAATTTTTATTAAATCAGCACCTCGCCAGTATGTCACTGGCAACCAAGCCAAGATAAAGGGCATGATCAGTATTCCAGAAGCCTCTCCTCCTCCCTGCTGGTCGCTCCCCTCAAAGGTAACCCTTATCATATCTGTTTTAATATGTTACAGCAAGTGTGAATTACTTGTGTTTAAAAAAAATTACTGATCTTTTAAAAAAAAAAACTCTTGCTATAGCTGCACGAATTTCCCTTTTTTAACATATTAAATGAGAACTCTGCAATTTATTCAAAGAAATCAATTAAAAATATATCCTGAGTCTTTGCAGTGGGCCAGGCACTGAAACAAATGTCTTTTCCTGCATGAATTCAGTCGTTCCTTACAAGAACTCCATGAAGCAGGTACTATCGTTATTCTTCATTTGCACATCCTGGAGCTATGGCTTACAGCCTCAGAAAAATACCTGCCCAAGGTCACACAGCTGATGAGCAGCAGAGCCTGGACATACACAAAGGTTATGTGATTCCAGTTTTTGCGACTCCTTGTCAGACACAAACAAACAGAATAAATGAATGAAACAAGATGTAGGGTTGGGAGCACCGAAGTGTCTCCCTCGAGCATGAGGTTGTGTTTCTCACTTTATTTTGAGTAAATGACTTAATGTCCCTTAATGCAGTATTTCATCTGAAAAATGGAAGGGGTAGGCTGGATTCCTCTTCTGTCTGATCTGACTCTCTGATAAATAAAGTAACCCATTAAAATATAGAGCACATATGCTTCATCACGATGTAGAGCAATCATGTACTGTACCACATTCAAAACTGAGTCGCACAAGGAAATAAAACCACAAATTCTGAAACTATTGGAAAGAATAATCTTCATTTAATGTTATTTTTGGACGTAGGAAGGATTTTTTTTATTCCCCCTAAATAAGCAAGTTAGTGGTTTTGAAGGGTCTTGCTCATCTTTGTGTGGAAAATGCCTAAAAACAAACCACTAGAAACTAAACAAAAATTTTTCCTTCCTCAATTGTGCCTGAAAAAAGATGTAATTTCTCTCACCAAAAGGCCACATATGCTTTTAACACATACATCTGGAATTTTCGGTCCCCACATTTTGAAACTGACACAATTACAGAACATGCTTCCTCTCAGATAAAATCCATAATTCCGAGGGTTAAAAATTCTTCAAAATAACAAGAAATTTATCTCAGCAGAAAGCAACTGAAGTGGCCAAAATTTGTTTCTGGAGAAAACTGGGAGTATAAAGGCCATAAACCTCAACTAGAAACCTGTCGTTTTTAATTTCACTTTACTGAAAATATCAGTTTATGCTGGACATATCTTTTCTTCCACTAGAAAATCAGTAATACTTTGGTACAAATGAAGCTTTAAATAAGTTAGAGTAGAAAATAACCAATAAACTGGCTTCTACAACCATAAGCAGAAGACAATCAGTTTTCCAAAGTGTAAACAGGATTCTCTCTTTGTCGATGTCTGGTTTCAGACCTATGTGCTTTGAAAATTGAATAGCACATGCAGTTACTTAATTTCTATCAATATGCCCAGGCGTTGAGGTGACAGAGGGAAGAAGATGTGATCTCACAGACAGACTCACATATAATTAGCCCCAGCACAATATGTTGTTATATTAAGAGCCCAACTAAAGTGCTATGGTATTACAGAGAGAAAAGAATTAATTCTGCCTGAGACTTAGGGAAGGCTTCCCAGAAGAGGTGACATTCGAGCTAAGCCTTGAAAGATGAGTAGATTTTTTTGTCAGGTGGGCAGCAAGAGAGTGCCAGGCAAGTAGGTTAAGGGAGCTGGGGCAGTGGAGGATGGGGGTGCTGAGAGTATCCCAGGGAGAGAAAAGGAAGTGCCTGATCATATTATAAGAAATAAAGCATTCATAAAAATAAGTAAGTCTCACCACGTTAGGACCCACTGTACAAAGAATCAACCTGAGAAAGCAGATATGTGACTTGAATACTCAAGGGGGTTACCTGATTTATGAACCCAGGAAGTCCTCATTTGGAAAAACAGAACTTCTGGTTTTTTGGCTGTTCTCCAGTAACGTAGGGCTACCAGGCTTCCTGTTCAGTGTCTGGCATAAAGTGCCTGGAAGGACCTGAGGTTTGCCGTGCCTTCTATGGACTTCCTGTCAACGCACAGAGCAGAACTCTCCTCCACTGTCTAAAAACTCCGGATTTAAGCCCCTTCCTTAAATTCTCCCCCCTCGATTCCTCTGGAATGGCCCTCACCTGTCTCTGCGTTGCCCAGCACCCACGTCATCTCTCCACTAACAAGTAGCCGTGCTGGGTCCCTCTCCTCTTAGAGAAGAGAAAAACATTTTGGCCACATACAGCATGCTGTATTTGCAGTCCCTTTGCCCCCAAGAACACATTTCAAAATTAAAGCATAAATCAAAGGAAGTGTGAGAGTGTGTGTGTTTGTGTGTGTGTGAGTTTTCAAGTACTCTCCCCTGCCTACCTAAGCGTCAATTAGTGAATCATGTGAAATCCCTAGGTCTGACTGCATCCAGGTAACATAATTACCCGTCTAATACAATTAAAGTAAAACTACTAAATTAGTACATATGTGTGGAATTTCAAGTATCTTTGTAATGACAAAATTATCTATTGCTTAAAATTCCTAATACTACTCTAATCTTATTTTATAATATTAACGTTTCATATTTCAAAATAGTTTTCACATTCAACCCAAAACAGATGTGGGCAAAGTTATCCTCTCGCCCTTTATGTTAACATTATATGTTCCAGTTTTGTTATTTCCTAGTAATTTTCGAAACGTTTTTCATGTACACCTGAACTGGGAAGGAGTGGTATTCAGACTTCACATTTACTTAAAGTCAACCGCGTATCAATTCATAGATCAGCATTAAGCCTACAGAATTAGAATATAAAAGTTTGGATTTGTAATTCACCAAAAGAGTGTTTTTACATGCAGTATTTTCATTTTTACTTTCTTCGGGCTGTACACGTTATCAAAATCAAGATCCTGAACTTGTGGTGCCAACTGAAAGCTAAAGCGCACTTTGTTTGAAAATTTCTCATTACAAATGAACAAATGATTAAATTCATTAAGTATTTTAATCTTCAGCAGTTGTGATTATAGGTAACATTACCGTTTCTGACACTACTGACTAAATAAAGTAAAAGTTTCTTATTGCTTAATACTTAACTATGGAAATGAAAAGGCAATTGTCATTATTAAAAAACGAATCAAAGGTATCTACGAACAAATAACAGGAAGAAGAGACATACAGGTGATTCAAGTAAATATTGACTTCCTACGTACTCTCCCAGGTATTCTGCTCCCCCCCACTCAGAGATTATTTCCAGAAGAGGAAAGTATGCTGAAGACGGTCAATCTGTGTAAGGCTTACCTGTAAATTCCCTCTGTGTAAAGTTTGTCTATCAACACAGACTAATGAGAACTGTTTGACTTCGTGTTTAAACTTGGTAGGAAAGTACTAGGATTCTCCACACTTGACTGCAAATAGAACAATCCTCTCATGAAGAGCTCTGGGAATCTTTTGACTGTATCAAGCAATTTTAAGATCTGCTTAGGTTATGGGTTCTCAGCAGAGGGCAATTTTGCTTTCAGAGAACACCTGACGATGTCTGGCGACACTGTCGTTACTCAGGTGAGGGAGGGCTACTGGCGTCTAGTGGGCAGAGGCCAGGGATGCTACTAAGCACCCTACAATGCACAGGACAGCACCCCCTGAATAAATTATCCAGCCCAACACATCAATAAGCAGAGCTTGAAAAACTCTGTCTAAATATACTGAAGGGTTCAGGTACAACATCAATATTATCATATTTTTTAATATAGATGCACCTGGCAGCAGTTCTAAGTAAGCACTAAAAACCAAATCTTGACAATTAACATTTTAACTTCCCCCTTTCCCTCAGCCCCATCCGGCCAAATATCATTCTATCTGAATCCAGGGATCAAGTAATAAATTTTAGAAATAGAGGTGCTAAAAACTTCCTATTGTCTTCACAAAAGTTAGGATCATAGCAACATTTAAAGTTACCTTTTTAAAAGTTTATGCTGAGTTCATCAAGCCCATTGACAATTGAAAATTATACAAATTCTCAGAATTAGTACCTTCAGGCTGAAAAAAAGCAACTGAGGAAACTTAAATATTGGCTATAAAGTAAGACTACTATTATAGAATGTGCTTATAATTGCTTGGGGTAGATGAGGAACCACATAGATTAAAGTCCTAAAAATTTTAGATTACTGAATGTGGAAATATTTGATAAAAGAAATACTATGCAATGTAAATGACCAAAGCTGACTTTTGAGCACCTATGTCTTCTCTTAGAGCTCCAAATACAGCCTCACATTTGCCAGGATGACTCAGAGTACCAAATTTGTACTTGGACCATTGGGAACTCAACCTGTAGTCTCCAATCTCTGGCCCCAAAAAGGACTTTCAGCTCTAAACAAACCTCTGGAACATTCTGGGTAATCTAATAAATGGTATATAATCATATATAATCATAGTCATAACTAATACTCATACTGAGCACTATTCTAAATGCTTTACATATATTTTACATATTTATGTAAATATATTTACATATATTTTGTCATTGAATTCTCATCAGAACCTCGTGAGGTATACGCATCACAAAACTGAAGCAAAATTAGCTTAAGGAACGTGCCTGACATTACAAAGTCTTTAGTGTCAGAGCTACTGTCTGAACCCAAGTAGCTTGGTTCCATATTCTTTGTACTTAACCACTATGCTATAAAAAGAATTGGGTCCCTCAGATTTCAAGGGCTATAAAATTCCTGTATCTCTAGAGACTTTCAGGATCCTTGGCTTATCCACTAGATTACCGACTTCCCAATGGTGGGAAATAAACACATTCCTACATTCACACACACACATCCACATAAACGTGGGCCGGGATTCAGAGCTGCAACTCTACTGAGTCAATGCCAAAATTCCCTGAGGTTGCTTTGTTTTTGAGGGTCTTGGTCACAGTTCTTTCCACTGTTCCCAATCTCAAGGCAGGGGATGTGCAGGGTCAGAACCACTGCTCTCGTGTCCTCCGTCCCTTCACTCATTCGCTCAGTGGGAATCTAGTGGCCCCTACTTAACTATTTGTCAAGCAGTGCACTGTGCACTGGACATGCAGAAACAACAAATACAGCTAATCCTTCCAGTAAATTCTCAGTTTTGAATAGGATTTACACTAACGTAACCTATTACATTTCAATGTAGCAAGTGGTACCCTAAAGGTAGAAACCGGGTGTTTGGGGAGTAAAGAGAAAGGAATGTCTAACTCATCCTCTCAGGGTCAGAGAAACTGACCAGAGATGGTAACATTTTGCATCTTAAGCACTGAAAAAGAAGTAGAAAAGGAAGTTGCAGGGAGTGGGCGGATGTCTTTGAGACAGAAAGAATCCCAGGCACAAAGAAACCAGGTGGAAACAACCAAGGTGTATTTGAGAACTGCAGTTTTCCATATGGCTAAAAAAAAGATTTCTTGTGTGTGGCAAATGAGAGAAGAGAATGACAACCTGAGCAACGTTCTCAGCTCGAAGGGCCTTGCAGACCCTGTGGAGAATTTTGGAATTTGCCCTATAGGTAACAGGGAACTTTTAGAAGAATTTTAAGTCCAAGAGGGACCTGATAAAAATTATGAACAAATATGGTTGAATATCTTAGGGATGAGAGAGTCTTAAAGAAAGTCCAGCACAGTCCAAAATGGGCCCCCAAGAGAGGCATCAAAATATCACAACTGTTCTTGTTATGACAAAGACAATACTATGACCAAGTGTGTATAGGACAACTGTCCACCTAACGCTAATTTGACTACCTGAGGATTAAACTTGTGACCTCGATCACGAAGATTAACTCACTGAGCTAACTGTTCCTGGGGAATAGTATATAAATCTATAACACACTAAAGGCTCCAAGGTCTTCAAAATTATACAGAGTAGGAAAAAATCTATTCATCCTACTCTAATTTTTGCATGTCTTCAGCAACGCTGATAAGGAAAAGGCATTTAACAAGTATTTAACAAGTACACAGAATCTTGCTAGGTAATTTCATGAATAAAGCCTTTAAAAACTAAAGTCAACAATTAAGGAGACAAAACGGATCTAAATTAAAATTTTTCATGGATCAACTAAGAAAAATAAAACAGCAGCATCATCTCATCACCTAGAGTTCACGTAAAAAATTTCAGTAGAATTGCTGCTCCTCTTAGACCTATTGAGGTTTGCATTCTTATGTTACCTACTAGAAGCACAGTTTGAGATTACTGAAAAACCTACAAAAGGAAATATGAACGTGACTCACCCACAGCATGATTAAATTTGGCTAGAATTACTTGGCATAACCATACATGAATATACATTTGCATTTAAATACAGATGCTTAAGAGAAAAGAATTAGCTAATGTAGAGTCCTGTTGAGTCCCTGACTCATTACAACTTTCAACATACTGGACACATTAAGTTAGAAATATTCAATCTCTTAATCAGAACATTCAAGTCTTTTCAAATCCTTTAACATTAGGGAGTTCAAAGTCAGAGGTGAAATGTAATGAATAGATCACACCGTTGGGTATATGCAGAGGTCTATGAGTTGTGTATATGACCTTGTGGAGAATAAGCCCTCCTGGTATGTGGTGCACCAACTTGATTAAGGATAGAATTTCAAACTTAGTGCTATGGCTTTTGTAAGCAGAATTAAAGTCAGTGGCATATGAATGTAAATTCTTATGATTTAATTGCAGCTTTACACAAGAAACGTCCCTTTTGTTTTAAAAAGAAAGTAGGAAAGAATAACAGAAACAGTAGCAATAATTTACACGAAAATCTAAAATCATGTCAAGTGAGGCCAGTGCTGGTGTTTCTTCTCAAAGTCTTTAAAGCAGAATAGATGCTCTAATAAGGCACACCTTTGCAGGTACCAGTTCTACGTACCTCACTCACACTTGTAACTATACGTGGGGAACATTTTGACCAGTTTTAATTTTCTCAGTGTTAAACTGAAGTAAAGTTAAACACCGGCTAATAAGAATATTCAAGTTGTACGAGGGTGAGCAGACCTTTTGCCTATGTGTCGTACTGGGAGAGATACTTTATGGTCTTTGAGAGTTTGTTTTTTAATGATGACACACTAACATACTAGAGCAGGTACTCTGAGTTGACTCCTTTTTGTCAGAAGACTGATTCTTTTTTGCAGCAACTTCCATACACTGGAAGATGCTTACACAGAATTCCAGAGGCTGCCACGGTGAGAGGGCAGTGTTGGTGAATCATTCTCAGGCCACCCACGTCCTGCTTCACCCAGAGCAGTGGCCATTTCTCTACTGGGCATATTGTCAACTTTCATTTGAATAAAGGGGTCTGTGGCTGCATCCATAAATTAATAAAAAATGAAAACCACTGCTTTAGTGGAAAAGTACTTTAAAGTTTTAAAACAGGTTATTAACAGCAAAACAAAAGTGTTCACCTAGAGAAAACCTTAAAATTGCAAAGTATGATACCATATAGGTTGAAAGTATTTCCAAAATATGGGTGGTCCCATTATAATTTAAACCTGCCTCCAGAATCCATTACGCCTCTTTAACTCCTCACTCCTTATTAGCGGGTTCAACATAAATGTGTAGACTTGAGATTCGTAACCAGCATTCAGGCTCAAAACAACAAAAACAAAAACACTGTAAAATTGATAATATCTAAACAATGGATAGGTTTGAAAAGCAAAGGAAAATTCTACATGTAAGTTAGATATTAAAAAGATCTGGTCATAAGTTCTTAATAATTAAGAAGCATTACAGAGTAACAGTGTTTCCCCAAATTCAGTCACTTCCTACCCAACCTTCATGATTTTGGCTATTGGGGCCAAGCATTTGTTCACTGTTACTTAATGTTTCCTTGGGCACTTCAAAAAAAGTTTTTTTACTTCAATACTTTTTTTGGTCTTGCCTTAAACAATATTATCCATGAAATTACAGGTTTAATACAAAATAGAACATATATTTCTAATATTTAGTTATCTTTGTATAACTAATAATATAAAAATAAATAAAATGTGTAGGTATTACCTAAAAAGGTCTCTTATATGACTGGCTGGAGGAACTGCCTAGCACAATGTTTAAGGACAAGGTTACTGGGGTCAGACTGGGAAGTTAGGATCCTGGCTCCACCCTGCTCCATGATTGAGTTTCAGCTTCCCCATCTGTAAAATGGGAATAATAAAAGTAGCTAATTTATGGCGTACATGGGAAGATTAAAATTAGCTAATCCACATAAATACTTAAAACAGTGTTTTACATAAAATATACCCTCAGTAAACATTAGCTATGATGTTATGATGGTGATAATGATTAATGATAACAATGATGATGACTTAGACAGCAAAATTGCAACTATCCAAAGACTAAACTGACGATTTGTATTTAAAAATATACTTTAAGATATAAATATATACTTAAGAAAATATACTGTTAGATATAAAATTTCAAGATGGCCATTCTATATTGGTTTAATGCAACTTCACTTTGAAAAATGTGATAATAGCAATCAGACTTCGCTTAAAATTTTCAACCTGAAAAAAACTACCTGTGGAAAAAAATTTTTAAAAATTCCTAATACGATAATACAGATAGGTCTTTCTTCCATGATCCAAAAGTATATTAAGACAAATTTACTTACAGTATATAAATAAAAGCTTTAAAAATACAAACATGCTGTATTAAATGGAAAAAAGTAAGAATTTCTGATATTTTAGTATGGTGTCTTGATCAGCCATGCACTGAAATCTCAGGGTAAAAAAAGGGCCAGACCAATGCTGAAAGGTTTCAAATATCAACTATACTATTATGTCAGTGCCCTAAGATCAATTAGCACCTTTCAATGACAGAAAAGGTTACAGTGAGACTCAGAGGTGCACTCTCTGAAACTGTCTTAAACCACCATATAAATGTGGTTTTGATAACACAAAATGGTTTCTATTTTTAAATTAATCAGTTTCATCTCTTTTCCTGGAGGAATGGAAGGGGTTAGGGGAATAAGAATAGTGGTGTTCATTTTCAGTATCTCTCTTCTAGTAAAAACATAGATGGGGAAATAGTAAGAATCACAAACTTCAAGAGTAAAATGACGTTATCATCAAGGCATATACTAATGTGCACTGCCATAAGCAATATTAACCGATGGTAATGTTTACAAAGTCTTCAAACCTCTTAAAAGCAATCAAAGTTCCTTGTACTGCTTTTTAATATGTGACTCTTGTTTATTTTCTTCCACTCAAATTCAAGCGAAATGACGCACAGTTTGGCTCCATTGACAATTTAGATTTAATGAATATGCAGTGTCCCCCTCATTGAAACATATCTAACTGCAAAATGCAGTATTGCAGATACTGCAATTAAATACACTACTGCTTCTCACCCATCTCGAGGGCAAATGCCTGAAAGAGCAAGTCATTTCTTAGCTCACCGGGAAAAATTCATGAGAGGAGCAGGTACACTGCAATGCCATCCCATTCCCCCAGTGTTGATTTCCTTCACCTAGTAACCATTGTAATAAAATCCCCCAACTGTATTTCTGAGTACAATTAGTTTAAGATACTCCACAGGGAGACACATTATAAGAGTTTAGCATATGTAAGAATAATATCCATTTGAAAAAGAAACTGTCAGGATTATATGCTAACTGAAAAAAATAACAAGATGTTTTGATAGAGGTTTGTTCAGCTCTTCAATGAGAGGATTCAAATCATCTCCTACTTTTGATAGCAGGCTTTTCTGTTTATTTCTTAAATGAGTGATCTGAAATATTTACAACCAGACAGTACCTAATTTTAGGTTTTAAGTGCTTTAACAGCTCCATGAAATATGATCAGCAGCTGCAATACAGAACTATGGTGAATAAACTCCTTAGAAAGAGGGGCCTGTTTTTACTGAATGTTCACTGTTCTTGCATTTACTTAATAGAAAAAAAATGATAATGAAAAAACATAATAAATACTTACATTCTTAAATTACTTAACACTTCACTAAGTCTTGAAAGGGATTATCTCCCCTCTTCTTGAATTCTGTATAAAAAGTGTGAGGTTTCTTTGGGAGAAATAAGTTTAATTTTATGATTTGAAAGTTAGAATGTGAACTTTCCAACATCCTAACTTTTTATAACAATAGTCATGGTTTTTCTACCATTCTACCTTTCTAAAAACTCTAGATAATCGAATTCCAGTGCATAAAATTAAAAAATGAAATATCAAGCCACATAAATATATTTTTAGACACGACATCAGTCATTTAGAACTTGCAACAGAGATTGAAAACATGAAACTGGACACTCTATTTCCCGTGGCTATGAAAAATTTATTTACACCCCAAAGCACAACATAAATAAAAAGGAAACTCTTAGAAATGGAGAATTTGTTTTTCTTTTTTTTAACCCAAAGAAGTTTTTTAAAAGAAAAAATATAGAAAAATGACAAGTCACTCATCTGCCAGTCTCCTTTCAAAAAGAAACTTCTATGCAAAGACAGATTTTTCAGCCAGCTTCTAGAAATCCTCTAGAATTCAGGATTTGTATGTCTTAATAAGAATAATGATTGTTCTTAAACCAATTTCTTTTTATATAAATCTTAAGGTTTTTAAATTTTTTTACTCGAATATATTACTTAAAAGTAATGTTAGTTGTGAATATAATACATACATATATATGAAACTTTTCATTTTGGAAATGAGAAATTAAATTTCTAATATTCAATAAAATAAATACTAATAAAACAGAATAATTGAGTAAATATTTTTATTTTAGTTATAATTGTGAAACAACCTCTAATTACAACAGCTTTAAAATGTTGAAACATACGATTTTCAGGCAATTTACACGGAAAAACACCTTGATTTTAGACCTTCACTTATTGAGAAAGACAAGGACATGTCCCTAATAGTCAGAGAAAGGAACAGTTTCCAGCTAATCTAATTATGTTGCTTTCAAAGCTATAACTGTCAAAAGCTTTAACTTTCTTGTACAGTCATTTCTTAGAATTGGTTTAACTTTGAATGACTTACAACTTTTAATCAGGTGGAACAAACTATTTTTATGGTTTATAATAACAACAAATGTAGGTATAGTTATATCTGAGTTCAGTATTGTTGCCATAAAAAAACAGATTCTGGCAGTCTAATTCCACACAAAAGTTTGTCTCTTGTTACTACTGCTTTTCATTTCTTGGGATAATGTTATTTTTAAAAAAGAATACACAAATGTCTTTGAATGCAATCTCCTAAAATGCACCATATCACGTATCAAATATTTTGTTTTAGGATTCTCTGCCCGCCCCCTTTCCTAATTTTTGGTTCTTCGGGTATAAACTTGCCAAAAATATTTTAAAAGACAAAAAAAAAAAAAAAAAAAGACAACGTTTCTGCTTAAAACCAAGCTCTCCTCCGGAAAGTGTATCGAATACAATTCTTGACATAAGGAGGTTTTGAAAACAAAACAACCCAACAAACAAAAAACCATCAACTTTCTATCCTGTCAGTCACCTACGTGGAAGTGAAACTCCAGAAGCCGCTGATGGGACGCTCGCGGCTGCTAAACGCTCCTAAGACTCCCACCTAAATCCCGCAGGAGCCCGCGCTGAAACTGACGAACGCCCGAGGGCTCAAAAAGTGGCCGCAGACGAGAAGAGGAACAAAATGCCATATTCGAGAAGATACATTTCGCTCCAACAATTACGTTGATCCCAGGGTGCCAAGCCAAAAGGGGTAAGGGAGAAAGAAAACTGTTAAGCATGAGCTCTTAATGTGAAACCTAACCTGTTGGTTCTCTTAGGTATCAGATTTTGGAAGTGTCTGTAATGACAGCCAGGAAAGCAAATTAATGGCCAACAGCCCACTGGGTTTGAACACCAGACTCCTGTTACCTCCTCGCAGATCAAGTACACAACACACACGCACACGGAGGTGCTCCACGTGGAACTGCTCTGCAACCAAAACACACGCCCGGGCGCTATTCTGCACCCTGGCAGAAAGGACAGGGGGACCCGCACCCTCCTCCGCTGCCCTCAGGTCAACATTCATGAATGAGTCTCTCCGCCCGCTCCGTGTGGCGGGGAGGGGCGCAGGCGACTAGGTGAGAGAGGACGGTCTCCAAACGCCACCCTCCCCACACGCACTCCCACCCAAAGCGCAAACCTCGTAAGTCTTCACGGGACAGGGATAAAGGGTGGTGGTGAAGGGCGACACTGCCATCCCAACTGGGGAAGAGATGACAAAAATTAAACTACGCTCTCCGGTTTCGCCGCCGCTCTGCCACGGCCCTCGGTCCGCAAATTCTCTAATCGCTCCGAGCTGTTCCAAATCTTGCAGACAAAGAAAGAAAACTCTTTAAAGTGCTACCCAACGAAAGTTCGGGTTGCCGTGTGGCGCAGAATAAAACAAGCACACACACCGTCTACTTCCAAATCCCGCTTAGCCACGCTTAAAAAAAGCGAACCGTTTCAAGTCCCACAGCCTCCCCAGACCCAGCAGGCTTGGAAATCAGAAAAAAACCTGCTCTCCCCAGCCAGGTCCCTTGGTTTGGAGAAGTTATAATCCCTCCATGGCACCCGCGCTTGGAGCCAATGAACGCGACTGCTCTGACAAGGCGCCTCTAATTTCACGGACCCTGGCAAACTGCAGGAGACATTCGGTCCACGCCACATAAAAACTATTAAAGTGGGATCGCCGCTGTTTAAAAGGCGGGTCAGTGCCTGGCGGTCAGAGCACAAGCTGTTAACGTACCCACGCACCCGGCATCGGGCTAGCCCAGGCGCCTGGGGCCCTCCGGGGGACTCTAGGTCAGCATCCCTGCCCTGGGCCATCTAGGGGTTCATCACAAAGTAATGAATGTCTCAGGAAGGATGTAGGGGAGACCCTGGTGCGCGCGCCTCTGCGAGGCGGGGGCGGGGTGCAGGTAGGCGCCGCGCGCTGGAAGGTAAGGGGCTGCGAACCCCATTAGGCGCAGGCTTAGCGCCGGTCCCGCGGGGGACAGGCCGGGTCTGAGGGGACCCTTGAGGCGCGGGGGCGTCCTCCAGAGTAGAGCGCACCGCTGCGATCGAGTGGCCGGGGTTTCGGGCTTGGGGCACCCCGGCTTGGAGCGCCCCCCTGCCGGGGACTCCGGCGCCCACGCACTGTCCGACTGAGCATTCTCGGTTCTCAGCGCTCAGTGCCCCGGGCAGAGCCTAGTGCACCTTCCCTGGGAGACTCTGGGGGATCCCCCAAACCCAGGCCCCCGCGAGCTCCAGATCGGGGGTTGGAAGAAGGGGGCACTCACCTCCCGTAGCCCCGACCGCCTCGGGATCCCGAAGTTTAAGTGTCCGTCCCCGCCGCGGATCTGTGCGTCCGTCTTTAGGTATTTATTCTCGTTCCTTGCAGTGTCGAAGTTTCCCCTTCGCGCTGTGCCTCTGGTGAAAACAGGACATCCCCTTCGGCCACCCCCCCAACAAATACCGTACACAAGTGGAGGAGAAACGGGGCGGGGGGAGAAGCCGGCTCCGAGGGGGAGGAGGAAAGGAGAGCAGCCAAAACTCTGGACTGACAAGAGGAAAGAAGAAAAGAAAAAGAGAGGGCGCCCAGCCGCCGCAGTCTCCACTCCGCAGCTTTTCCCGAAGCCCTTTCCCCCTCTCCAAAGGAGCGACAACTTCACGTGGACAGGATGGAAGTTTTGCGCGGAAGCCGGGAGCGGCCGGAGCGTGCGCCGCGCTGCGGGCAGCCTCGCACTTGCGCGCGGAGGTGGGGCGGGGGGGACGTCGCCGCCGGCTACTGCGGGCTCTGGAGGCCGCGGGGGACCTCTGGCCAGGCCGCGGGGGCGCCGGGGGCGCCGGGGACGGCGGCGCGCGGGGGACCCACTCCTTTTTATTCGACCTCGGGTGACTGCCTATTGTCATCGTTTGCGATCTCGCGTGGGGACCGCCGGGGGCTCGGGGCCCGGGGCGTCCCGGGTGGCGCCGCAGTAATCTCCTCGCCCTCCGCGCCGCCCCCACCCCGCCCCCACCCGGCCTACCGCGGGCCGCTGCAAGCTCCAGGAGGAGGGGGGGAGGGACGCGCGGACGCGCTCCCCTCCCTGGACGAGGGAACCGCTACTGTCTATCCCCACCTGCTTCTGAGAGGCAGCCCCTGGAGTCGCCTGGAACTCTCTGGCTCCCAGATTCCCCAGAGTAGGCCACTGCGGGCCCCCTGACGGAATCCTTTCCACTTACCCCAAGGGAGGAGACAGAAGAGACTTCACCTACTTGCAGCAACCTAAAATAAAAAAACAACCCAGACCAGACCGGGGCGCTTTCTCTGACAAGAGGAAATACCCTTTTCGGGGGAGATGCATGCTATGAGGGAGTGAGCAGTCTGGGGATAGGCTGTGCTGGGAAGGGCCTGGGCCCCTTCCAGCGCTGGGTGCAGGTATAGGCATCCCTCCCAGACGCCCAAAGGTCAAGCAGCAACCACTGAGTTCCAAGCGTCAGACCTTCCCTAGGCACATTGCTGAAATGACATTTCATGCGTAAACCTTCTGCGCGTGCATTATGCGCCTACCTGCGATCTAATATTCTATATGCACACGTGTGTACGTCACAACCAGGGGCCGCGGCGAAGTAGACATACAATCCATAAATTTCACATCCATTTAATCACCTCTTCCTAAAACCTATGGTCTATTTTAGTGCCGTCTTAATTGTCCCATTGATAAGTGTTTTAATTTATTGTGAATGGAATGTCAGTCATTATATTGGTCGCTTACGGTACCTGAGCTCCTTTAATTTTCATGACAACTTTACAATGCTCATTATTATTAAACCTGTACAAAAGATGAGGAAACCGAAGCCCAAAGAAACCCGAGTAACTTCCCCAAAGGCAAACCCAGTGGTCTCTAACCACAAAGCCTGTGCTTCCACAAGCAGCCCCCTGCATTGTCTTAGATGTGGCCTAAGAGATTACAAATTAACTCTTAGAAATTACTCCCATTCAAAGAAGATTTAGTTTTAATATATTATCAACTAAATTATATTCTGAAAAAAAAGTTCACAAAAAGATTTCATCCTCTGCTTCAGCTTGGTCTTACGCAACTGACAGCAGCCCTGTCTAGTTCAAGAGCAAAATCGATGCTGAATACTTGTGGTTACAATGTATTTTCTAATGTATGGACCCATTATCTACAACTTTTAAGGCGATAGAAAAGGCAGGGTTGTAAATTTAAAATGATAAAGGTAGTCATTGCTGCTCTCATCACTTTTACTGGGTGTTCTTTCCTGCAGATTTATTTTGGAGGGTGTAGGCACTGCCAGGCATAATGTTTCCTTTTCTGGTTCTCAAGGTAGAAAGGGTTCTGGCAGTGAGTTTGGCACAAAGAAGATTTGGAGCCCGGTCTAGAGCACATTCTGGCCTAAAGAGGAATGCCAGCTAATATACACTTAAGAGAAAAATATCAATGGGCAGATTTAATTAATTTTGCAGATCTTATTTTCTCCATTTTACATGTGAGAAAACTAAGAATTTTTAGCAGCTAGCTAGTAAATGGCAGACCTGAGATTCAAACCAACCTCCATGTAACCCCGAAGTCCACTCTTAGTCACTGTGAGGCTATTATTATTAATTGTAGTAGTCAGAAAAGTAGTAATTCTTTTTAATACAGTGTATATGTTACAGGCCACATACACAATTTAAATGTTTTGTGAATCATAGTGTTTAAGAATGCTCTGTGGCTATAGCAAACATCATATGAGAATTAACTACAAGGCTGAATTTAATACTCTCCTCATAAGGCCACAAATGTTTGAATTTCATTTTGGTATACAATATTATGTGCTAGTTTTATCACTAAACAAAGATGAGGAGATGCATAATTTGGATAAAATAAAAATTCATACTTTAGTACAGTATATTGTTAACATAAATATTGTTTTCATTAGCATGTTTCTTTGCTCCCTTATGAAATCAGATTTTCAATAATACTGAGCTTGCTTTCAAGGTTACTTTGCTCCCACATAGTTTTTGTACATCTACACAAGACTACATTTATAGAAGTTATCAAAAAAACCCCAGAGTTATATGACTATTAGTTATTTGACTTCTTATTACTCTCTTCTAATAGTTGTTTTAAGCATATATATATTACATGGATACCACTACAAGTGAAGTAAAATGTTACACTTTCAGTCCACATTTGAAATAAGAAGTTGGACATAGAAAACAATGAATTTTAAGATTATAAAGACAAATATGTATTGTTCATTAAAATAAGGTATTATTTCCAGAATTTCTATTGAAGACCACTTTTATAATTATAGCCATATCACCTATAATACTATTGACTTAATATGTATCTTTAAATAATCTATTTATATTAAATAAATTTATTCTGTAAAGGAAACTTTCTATAGGCACCATAAATGGAAAAGCAATATTACTTGCCGTGCACAGAGGATGATCTTGCAAATGAACCTATATCATAGAAATAAAAGTTATTTCTCCGGTACCACCTAAAATTATCTAACACACAATTTGAGAAACATTGGTTTAAATAATTACATTCCATGTGTCCCTCGATTTGGCCAAAATATATTTCCAAGCCTTCCCTTTCTGTTACTGGAAAGAAATATCAAGTCCAAGTTACTTTCAGATACCACTTTTTAAATTCTGTGATTATTCAATTATTGCTGTCCTTGCCTAAAATATACTTGAAGTCTCTGAAGTTGAGGTGTCTTTTTAAAATGAATGTATTTTTTATTGTTTTACTATCTTGTAGTAAAATGCAAGCAATTCATAAGTACACAATTAAAAAGCCAATGACTCTCCTGAAAGATTGTACCAGCTACTCATTACCATCCCCAGTATCTATTGGCCCAGCGTGGTACTACAACAAAGTTCTACCAGACAATGTAGAGGGGAGGAAAGGTAGAACAATGGGAGAAGCTCAAAGAGCCCAGAGGAACAGGTGGGTGGGGGGGAGTGGAATTCTTAAGCCCAAAAACCTGCTGCCAAATTCTGGAAGTGATTCAGAAACACTAGCTCCTCCTACATGACGTGAATCAGACTCTCACAATATCTATGCCTGTTCAACTCTATTCGAGAAAGGACATTTGTTGTGGGAGGGGGAGAGGAAAACAATATGTGACTTTATAGTGAAAATCAGTGGAAATATAGATTCACTTATTAGCAATTCCCTTAATCATCCCCTCTGGGATGGGATGCCTCTGCAGTTACCCTTTCCTATCTGTTTATTTTTCAAATGTGCGAGGCAATGTCTTGGCATTGGGTTTTGTGTAAGTCAAATTAAACAAACAAAGCCTTCTAGGAGCTCATAATCCAAAACATAATTTTTGTTTTAATTTTATTTAAAAGTAACCTTAAGGGAAAAAACCACACTGTCACTTTAGTAAGAACAGATTTTTAGGCTAAAAAATGGAGTAAGACACTACATTTACCAAAAAAAAGAAAACAGAGGACTGGATGCTTGTAGAAACAATTCCAAAATAAATCTCTCTTGAGCACCTTTTTGGTGTACCTTTGAACTCCATCTAGAAGTCTACACAATTTTTTAAAAATGCAATTATGCAATTGGTTCTTAGTAAATTCTAAGCGAAACCATTTGAGTTTTGGAAGAATGGAGTTTTAAAGACCGGCCTCTTATGAAATATGAACAGCTAGTATGAACAACATTGAACAATGTTTTAATCTACTGCTCTACCAGTGACAGACTACACAAACAAATGAGGATAAAACATGATTGCCCAAGAATCTAAAGTCTCATGCTGCTGGTTTTCTAAAATCTAGAAATAAACACACTTTCTGAGTAATCTTGTGCAGCCAGATCCAAGTTTAAAAAGATTTCTACTAGTTTATGAAAGTGAAGAAATCAGATCTACAGGGGATCTGTTGGGTCATTCTCTTCTGCTGGGCTCTCTGCTAAACTTCCTCATTCTTGGCAGAGTCTCTAAAGAAAAGGAAATGTATATATTCTGGGAGATAACTTCATTATATTTACTTTTAAATTTTCTCTTGAAATTTTTTTCTCAAGTTAAATCCTTTTAGTATCATATTAGGCAATTAAACTCGATCTTCCATGTACACACCCAACCTTCAGATGTTTATAAATAGATATCATGCCCACTTTTAAGTGATGTGTTAACCACGTTAAACAAATATAAGGCCTTTTATTCTTGTTGTAGTTCAGTCTCTCCAAGCCCTTAATCATTCTTATTGCTTGTTTCTGTACTATTTCCTATTTCCTAGATGTTCATTTTAGTTAGTGGTGTTATTGAATGTGTGAACTAAAATAAAATTTTAAGGCTCGTCCGCCACTGGCTGACTGAATGGGCCCCCTTGTGGCCAAAGGAATATCCCAAAACTAAATTGCCTGCTAGGAGGAGGGAGGTTAGATGTGCCTCATCATGCCCCTCCCCTTCTTGGAGACATCCTTTGTAACCCATTAAGAGGCCTAAGACTGTGTAAGACAAACCTGTAGGTCCTCAATTTACACAGCGAATATTTGTCTGGGTGGCTTATCTCTGATAAAGAGCTCCTATGTTAAAACATTCCAAGCCTTTAGACGAAGCTTCATGTCTTTAACCAATTACAAGTCAAAAAATATTTAAACCCACCTATAACCTGTAAGCCACCCCCCCTTTCAAGATGGCCCACCTTTTCAGACCAAACCAATGTATGCCTCCCATGTATTGATTTATGACTTTACCTGTAACCCCTGTCTCCCTGAAATGTATAAAACCAAACTGTAACCCAGCCACACCAAGTCCTGGGGCATGGCTCCAGGTCATGGCCCTCAAATTTGGCTCAAGTAAATCTTTTTAAAATTACTTTACAGAGTTTGGCTTTTTTTCCATTAACAAATGCCTTATTCCAGGTGTGCTCATGTTAGTGTGCTACCATACTAGAATGAGTCCTACTTCTTTTTTCCTGTGGCATTATTTTTTTACTTTACTTTGAATTCCTACCAAGTCATGCTACTTTCGTATTGTAACAAGTCACGTGTAATTTTTTTCTATTTTCATCTCACACAATGTTTTTCTTGGCATATTATACCAATCTTGATTTCTCAAGTACTTCAAGTGCACATTTTTATATGATAATAATAGTGAAATATGAATAATATCACTTTCTTATCCTTTTGATTTCTTTGGCTTATAATCACCTACATTTTAAAATAGGAAAGATCCAATTAAGCTCTTTCTTATAATACCCTTATCATGTTTATCTGCTTATAAAAAATGTTTAATTATAATTTGAAAGTCTCTACATAGATAATTCAGTGATTGGTGGAAGGAGGAATTTAACTTCATGGAGGACAAATAAGTTGATTTGAAAATTTTAAAGTAATGCATTTGGCATGGTTAACTCTAGTATCTATTTGTTGTATAAAACCCCAATGTTAGAAAGGCTGCTAAATTGCAGCATTCTACTTACACTGAATTCTTCTGAATGAAAATACTATATTAATGAAAACTGTAATGAAAGCTTTGTGATGTCTATTCCTTCCCCTATATTTAATAGCACACTCAGAAACAATTTCTTCACACAATGTTTTTCATTTTTAAGCATGTATTCTCAGCAACCCCCAACACACCTTAAAATGACTTTTCCTATTCACTTGATTCCTTTATTCCACCACTAACCCTCTCAAAAAAAAAAAAGCAGTCAGTGCTCAGAGCATCTACTTCTTACTCTTCCTAATCCTAGAAATCTGACTTCTGTTCCCATGCCTTTACTGAGACTGCTCTCTTTAAGATCTTCAGTGGTCTCTTAATAGTCATTTCTTAGTGTTCATTATCCTTGATGCCCAGGAAACATCTGGTATTATTGACAGCCTCCTGCTAACTCCTCTTTTAACTTTCATCATTCTGTTTTTTATTTTTGTTTTTTTTTTTTTTGAGACAGAGTCTCGCTTTGTTGCCTGGCTAGAGTGAGTGCCATGGTGTCAGCCTAGCTCACAGCAACCTCAAACTCCTGGGCTCAAGCAATCCTACTCTCTCAGCCTCCCAAGTAGCTGGGACTACAGGCATGAACCACCATGCCCGGCCAATTTTTTCTATATATTTTTAGCTGTCCAATTAATTTCTTTCTATTTTTGGTCGGGGTCTCACTCTTGCTTAGGCTGGTTTCGAACTCCTGAGCTCAGAACGATCCGCCCGCCTCGGCCTCCCAGAGTGCTAGGATTATAGGCGTGAGCCACAGCACCCAGCCCATCATTCTGTTTTTATCTTCCGATTGTTGTTACTTGAGATCTTACCAACCTTCCTCTTTTCTCTTAATGACACTCAAAAGTAAACGTAGACATGAGTTCTCTTCTCTTTTTTCACTATACTCTCTTCTTTTATAATTTCATTCATCCCATAATCTTTTCCTTCATCTTTAAATGGGTGACTTAAAGACATAAATGTCATTCTCAGAATCCTGGATATCTTTACCTGCAGGTCAAGGTGGCATCTCAACCTTAGATCATTTTTTGTTGCTTATAACAAAATACTTGAAACTTCCTAATTTGTAAAGAAAAGAAATTTATTTCTTACAGCTATGAAGGCTGAGAAGTCCAAGGTTGGGGGGCTACATCTGGTGATGGCCTTCTTGCTGGGGGGCGGGACTCTGCAGCATCCCAAGGCAGTGCAGGGCATCACATAGTGAGGGGGCTGAGTGTGCTTGCTGAAGTCTTTCTTCCTCTGCTTCTAAAGCCATCAATCCCACTTCCAAGATAACTCCTTAATCCATTAACCCATTAATTCATTAGTCTATGAATCCATGAATGGATTCATCTATTCATGAGAGCAGAGGCCTCATTACGCAATCACCTCTTACAGGCCCGCCTCTTAGTACTGCCACACTGGGCATTAAGTTTCAACAAGAGTTTTGGAGGAAGCAAACATTCAAATCCTGGTACCACCTCGCCCACCCGCTTCTCTTTGTGACTAAATTGTATTAAGGGTATCACCTTCATCAAGGCTCAACACTTTGAATTTATTTTTCATTCCTCTTTCTTACTTTTCCTATGCAGTAAGTCAACAAGACACGTTTATCTTATGTTGGCAACGTCTCCACAGCTGTCCTCTCCTTCTTTTATCCCTGCTGCCTTCCCAGGTCAGGTTCTGCATCTGCTTCTTCTGTCATGATTGGCATCCCCACTTCTAGGCTCTTCCTACTAATCCATTAGACAGAGATGTGAGTTTTCCCTTTCTCTATAGTACAGTTCTTCTCTCAGTTAAAAATCTCCAGTAAATTCTAAATGATTATTTAATACAGTCTTAACCCAGCTCTGACAATTGCCCAAAGTAGATGTGGCAAATGAAAACCTTGCATCTTTCTTTCCCTCTTATGCACAGTGTCTAGTATCCCACAGACATCTGAGAAGTATTTACTAAAAAAAAAACTAGGTGATTAAATGAAGGATGTCCAAACACTCCAATAACCTGATTGCAATAGAGTAGCGAACATTTAATGTGATGGAGAAACTTCTCTTGGGGGTTTAATTTGTTTTGGGGGAATGTCAACTCAAGCAGCCCTTTGGGCAATTTGCTGTACTCTCTAAGCCCCAAATAACTTCTCTCTTTTATATTCTACTACTGTACATTGGCAGTGATGAAGTGATCTGCTTGTGTTATACAATTTGAGATCTGTGCAATTCTAGCTTCATAATAATAATCTCAAAAACAGTCTGTGAGTTCAAAGAAAACAGAAAGATTGGGGTGTGTGGCTCAGGAGGGGAGCTTGAGGACAATCCAGTGAGACAGGAAACTTTACATCTATGAGAGAGGGAGACTAAGTTAGAAAAAGGCAGGAGGGGAAGTGCTATGGTTTGAATATGTCCCCCAAATTTTATGTGTTAGAAATTTAATCCCCAAATTCATATGTTGATTGGAGATGGATCCTTTGGGAGGTACTCAGGATTAGATAAGGCCATCGGGGCGGGGACCCCATGATGGGACTGGTGTTTTTATGAAAAGAGAAAGAGAAAGCTGAGCTGATAGGCATTCGTGCTCTTGGCCTCTTGCCGTGTGACGCTTTCTACCATGTTTATAACACAGCAAGAAAACCCTCACCAGAAACCAACCAGAGGCCAGTGCCATGCCCTCAGACTTCCCAGCCTCCAGAGCTATAAGAAATAAATTTCTTTTCTTTATAAATTACACAATCTCAGGTACTCTGTTATAGCAATACAAAACACACTAAGAAAGGATTCAGGATGGCTACCTTTTATTCCTCTCTATTTGCAGTATCTCACGTGGTGCTAGGGACTTAATAAGCACTCATTATTAATGCATTGAGATAAATGAACTGATTCCAGCTGCAGTGGCCTCACTAACTTGATTTTAACTTAAAGCAAGCCACAGTTAACCCATATGAAATGAGAGGATGATGCCACAAAGTTTTATTTCAAGATGAAATGAAACTTTGCGGAAGGGCTATATATACATCGTGAAACCTTAGGGAGGTCTTCGTGCTATTTGCTCCTCAGTTCTGCCTCATTTGAATATTTGAGTGCTTAAAATGCTGTAGCCTTCTTCTTCCTCATTAACCTTCAAATAAACAGGTAGTCTAAATTATAACAGTAAATTCTTTGTCCCCATGACAGTCAATGAACTGCTTTAACTTTGAATTTAAAAAAAAAAAAAACAAGATGAAACTCATAAACATTTAATACTTTTACCCAAATTGTCCCTATTGCCAAATCTGTTCCAGAGGAACTCAAGGGCCTGGTGGCATTGCTTGCTTTTCTTCCTGGTTTTCAGGATATCAGATTCCTAAAGCCCTCTCTCTTCACTGGAAAATCCTTTGCTCAGTCCTCCTACTTGAGGACTCGTTCTTTGGTGAATGGCTTTGCTGACAAGCCATATTGGAACTTTCTTCTCTCTTGGCTTCTGTGGGTCTGCTGTGACCTCGGTCAACTCCAGCTCTCTGACCACTCCTTCATCCCCTCCTTGGATCCTCTCTGGCCACTTAAATGTGGCTGCTCCTTAGCATTCTGCTCTCAGCATCCGAGAACGCTTACTTGAAGTAAGGAGGTACAGAGATGAATCAGGCATAGTCCCTACCTTCCAGAAACTTTCAGTCTAGAGAAGAAAATAGGGTATTTAAAAATAGTTACTGCATGGGAGAGAAAGTGCTGAGCTCCTTAAGAGAAATATTGACAAATGCACTATTTTAGTTCAGAGCAGAGAGAGTTTGCTTCCAGCTGAAGGAATGACGGGAGTATCACTTGGACCTGGCCTTAGATCATGAAGAGTATGTGTAGGAATATGTATAACTTAACATGACAAAACCAGGAACGATTGTCTCTCCTTTCCACACTCCCCAGAACAAAATACTCCTCTCTGCACATTCCTTTATCTGTTAATGGATACAAATACCCTCCCCGCCATCAGAAGTAGAAATGAGCGCTTGTGTTCCCTGGCCCTCTTTGTCCAATCCCTTGCTAAAACCTGCAGTTTCCACTTCTGCAATAAGCTTTGCTTTATCCTCTCCTTAGTATTATTTTTAATGCTAACTTAATGTGGGCCTCATTTACTCTCACACAGACTGTTTAAATAGGCATATTAAATATTAATATTAAATAGGCATACTATCAGATTACTTACTTTATAGCCCAATTCTGTTCATGTCGCTCCTTTATTTTCTTTTATTTTGGGGGGAGACTTTTGTCCATATTCCAGAGTCCCTAATCTCTGGTGCCACCCTGTATTTCCTACATTATCTTCTGCACTCTCAGCCACCGAGCCCCAGGTGATCTTTGGTCATTTGCACAGCCTCCACAGTTGTGTGTGTCTTAGATATGGATTATAGCTTACCTAGTATGATGCTCAGTGATAGCACATTGAGGGAAGACTACATTTTATGCATGTTTGAATCCTCTACGGTGCTTAATGTAGAATCTTAAACATAACAGGCATTCCACAAAAATGTGTTAAATAAATGAATGATAACTCTTCAATAGATAATACTGTATACGTACTGTTGGAGTCTCCTTGTGTTACGTGGGCCTCATTGAAATACCTTTATATTAACTGGTATAGCTACCTTCCAAAAATAAAGATACACACACACAGATCCACAAGAAATCCCAATAGCAAGAATATATCCCAGTGGAAGGAGTCATTGCACCTACTTTATGGGCTATTGTTGAGAATTAGTTGATTGCATTACACATTCTCTTTTTTGTGAAGACAAAGAAGTTTTAGCATCATCAGAATTATAGGTCTTATAGGTCGCTTATATCTCGAAGGCACTGAGAATTGTGTAACTAATCAAATTTCTCTTTTTGACTTAAGGCTAAAAAATTTAGAACACATTTGGGACCCATGCCCAACAAAAATGTAAGCTACTGTCCTATGTCTTTTTGTATTAGCCTTGTCCCTGAACTAGTTAAGCCTCTATCCTAGTATCTTTCTTCTTTCTCACTTACTTCTGTTTTCTAGTTATATTTTATACACATAAGCTGCCTATAAATAAGTAGCTTTTAAAAGTCTTCATACTCTTTTGAATGAATATATTCAAAATAAATCCAGGGCTAAGATTAGGAATCATGCATTATTTTTTATATATATCATTCAGTTTCATGAAGTAATTCCCTCCACTGTTTCTCTAACTTGTTTACTCCGCTTTCGTCAGCAATCCACCAAAAAACTCCAGGTAATTTATTTCTTTTCTCTTTTCAACAACAGTATGACACAATCATCACAGAATACACATTTTATAAACATATAAATAGATTTGATTGTAATCTAGCCCAAATTTTCATTTTCTGACTACAAAACTCTGGTTGTAGAGAGGTCAAACGACTTGTTATTTAACCATTAGGGAAATCAAAATAGAACACAGGTCTCTGAACTCTTCCCACACTGGTAGCAGTTACTGAGCACATAACACGTGCATGGTATTATGTATGTGGCTGACAAATTTTTAATAGGAACTCTCTAAATGTAATATTATTTTTATGAAAATATGAACTAATTAGGAAGTAACATAATTAGTAAGCCCTCTTTTTTTCTGTTTTTCAGATCGATGCTTTGTAGCATCTTATATTTTCTGGTTAAAATTGAATATCCATAAGACAGTTCTTTAGTACAGGTTTCCTGCTATATATAATTCAAAATACTATTATAAAAATGGAATGAAAGATCCATTTACCATGGTTATCAAATGTCAGGCATCAAGAGAACGTGACCTCCCCTCTTTGCTAATACTACGATGTGTAGAAGTTGGCTGTCAATTCAGTAGCAAGTTGTGACTGGCAAATAAGAATAAACTGGAAGTGTTGTATGCATATATAACACTGTTTTGTAATTTAAAATTTATATTAACTATTTTTAGAGTAAAGCAGGGCTTCAATTTACAGTTCAAATTTTAGTATCAAAACAAAATGCAAAGATATTTGTTTGATAATATGACTGCTTTATAAATATTAGATAACTTTTCTCAAAACAATGCCAATACATTTTGATTGAATCACGATGATACTTAAAAGGCTATGAAATTGAAAATAATACATGATGTACATACGACACACAGGGACTGGCCATGCAGGCTGAAGACACAACTGTGCACAGGTCTAGGTGCCCATTGACAACAACTAAATTTCTAATATTGGAGCATTTGAAACCATTATTATTTGGCATTTTGTCATAAAACTTTATGTTCTATGATGTACAACTTTTAAAACAATCACTTTTTATGCTATCATTTATATTATTGTTAAGAAAAATATCAAACTTTAAACTAACTTGAGCAGCTTACATATTTTATGTTTGGGTCAATTCTCAGATGAATATGTAAAATTAAAAGTAGTTTTTTATTTCCAAATAGCAAACATGACAGCTCATCAAGGCTCATACTCATTTCGCAAATTAAACACACAACACCATTGTTTATGCATATAGTTCATTCTGCAAACAATGCCTCATTGAGGGTTATGTTTCAAAACAAACAAAAATTTGCTTTAGTTCCTTTTTCATTTCACTGTAACTTTGAAGTGTGTGCTTATATGAAACAGTTAGCTTCTCATGGCCATCACTGGTCTGTGTACCATGAATAACTCGCTAGCTTGACTCCTAGTTTAACTTTACTGCTTGTTATGGAGTCTACACATTACATTTTGGTGCCTTTCTTGATCAAACATGAAAGGCAATGCTTTTTATTTTTTCAGTCTATAGTTCACTTAGATCTCAAATCATTAAACATCAAATCTGTTATTTTAGTGTCATCAGCATGTCTGTTAAAGTAGTGGCAACAAATAATTTTTCAAATTAAAATTCATAAGAGAATATTCAACTCAGTACATTTGATAATTTTGTACTTTCGAGGACTCCACATCATTTTGAAGATCAGTGTCTGTGACTTTCCTCTCGTTTTAAAATTAGCCTGAGATTTGAGATGGCCTAACAAACAGAACAGCCTTTTCTGCCTGGTAAATTGAGCTCAAAATTCTAGTTTTCATTAACAACCCATTATTACATACGAGTTGACCTATACTTTTATTCCTTCATTTTACAATTCTTAAATGCTTCCTCATGACTTTATGACTTGATGGACTTTTATTATAAAGCCTACAGAACTTTCTAGCGAGGAAAGTGAAGAGACCCAATGAAGCCCAAATGAAGAAAGGAGCACACACAAAATTCCTTAATAGTAATTACCTTTTGTTTGGATCTTCCCAGATCTCAAAAAATTTTTCATGAAGTATAATCACCAAAACTGTCATCCCATTCCAAGTGCAGATGAACCATAATTCTGAGCAAAAGTAGAATAACCATCTCTCTAATGTTTCCAATATACTTCTAAACAATGTCAAGAATGTAACAAAATAATTTGTGATAATCTCACCAGCATTTAGGCTAATTTCTTCAGAAAATAATCTAATTACAATAGTTATTCCTCTAGGGTTGTAGAAGTCATCATCCCAAAATATTGTTTGTGGTACTTTCTGCTAAGTCTGCCTTGCATTTCACATACTCAAATTCACCTGCATAGAGCTGCCCATACACACGACCTTAAAACATTCTTCTGAATGTTTACCTGGCAGTTTACAAAGAGGAATGGCTTAATATCATCTAGAAGATTAGATATTTAACTAAACACTTCTCCCTTTAGACCCCCAAAAATATTATATGTCTATTCTCTATTCAGTACCCTGTTTGATACTAAGCCTTAAAAGTGCCGTGCCATTTATTCTATTTGGTTTTCCTGCTGAAAATCAGTTCGTATTGATGTCAAAAGAAAATCTTCAATCCTGGTATTTAAAATATAATCTTTCAGATGAAAGGAATTTAGCTCCTAAAACAAATAATAAGCAAAAACAATAGCAAAAAAGTGTGTTTCTTTGTCTAAAATAGTTTGTATTTCAACATTTCTTAATCTTACCAATAATTGTATATGCTGTTTATGTTGTTTTTGTCTATATGATATGGAAGTGAGATTCATCAGCCCATTACAGATTTAAGGGTACCCTCTGAAAACTTTTGAAAAAATGAGAATCATATTGGAAATCTACTAGATACCCGGCACCTTATCTGTTTTTAATGATAGATAATACATTGTGCCCAATAATTGTATTGCACAATTTCATTATTAAGTTTCTTTATATCTCTCTAATCAATTTTATGTGGCCCTGGTAATTTATCCTTGTGGTTGAATGTCAAGGAAAGGAGGAGTTGGAAAAGAGGCTGCCTAGTTAGTAGGAAGTAAAAGAAGAAGGCAGAGTTAGATAAGGGAGTTATATGTTGATTCTAGTTGCAGTCATAGCTAAAGATGTCTACTTTCCACTCTTAGCAAGAATTCTTTTGACAGCATTCATAAGCCATAGACATTTAGCACCATTTCAGAACCTGGTACCTAGTAGGTACCCAATAAATGTTTTTTACATAAATAAGTTAATTCAATCTCAAATTTAGAGCTTGACACTAATGATACTTTCTTATGTTTCTCTAAAATCTGCCTTTCCTGTATTTTGGGGCAGTCATGGCTACATAAATTTTGAGAGCTCCACATCAGGGAACAACAAAATTGCTCTGAAATACCTCAGCCTGAATGGCAGTGTATCCTGACAGGGAGGGAGGGGGTTCTTTCTGTGAGAGTGTATGTGTGTGTGTGTGTGTGTGTGTGTGTGTGTGTGTGTAAAGTGAAAATTATTAATTAAAGTCTCAGCATTCATAAAATTCTTGGCTTTTATGACACTTCAATTCAAATTTTAAGTTTCAGTGATGTCCCTTAAATGATGCCACAGAGATAATGAGAGAAGAGACTAAGATGATTATAGAATACATACAAAATATTCAAAACTTTAATGACACTTTCAGTTTTCCATTAAAACATATGATTTTGAATGTACTGATGTGGCAAAGAATGACCTTTTGGCTCTGAAAATTATTATTCCTATAACCCTAAATAAGTGTCAAGAAATTAATCCTCCCAGCACACTTATAGAAGCAATAACAGTATGAGTTGGTTATGAGCTGCTTTGATAAGTACTGTAAAGCCCTTTGGTCTTTAAAGAGTCTTGGCATTGGGTAACTTTAATTGTTGGTTTCAGATGTCAGACTCCATCAGGAACACAGCTGGATACTGATAGGTGTCACTTGGGAATAAGTATTTTGGATTACTTTGAAGTCAATTGGACTGAACATGAAAATTTTATAGTCGGTGGCAGATTTAAGATATATTTAAGTAAAGTATCACTTAAACCAATTACATTAAAAACTATCCAGCATAAGAAACCTCAAAGGAAAATTCTTCTCGTTGGCAAAGTGTTAATCAAATAAACCAAGAAAACATTTTTCTAAAACCCATAATTTCCATGCTTTGGATTGTTCTCATCTGGATGCAGCCTATTTTAACTCTTTCCGTTTCATTTCTAAGCATCTTGCATTTTGAAGTAACATTTTTAAAAGTTATAAGAATGGTAGCATACACAGAACGAAGGCAAATGGTGTGTAGGTCAGGTACGGCAGGGAGCACGTGCATTAAGAATTCTATCTGTGCCTAGCTGCGACTGAGATCCCATGTCTCTTCATTGAAAAATGTGAGCCTTCCTAGAAGAGGCAAGACCAATGCCTCCTGGTCCTTTGAGTTGTTTGCTTTATACGGAGAGTGGTTTAAGAGTGACTCACTTACTCTCTAAGGGGTATGAAAGGACAACAGAGCTATTTTCTCCTAATGATTAGAATGCTTCAGTTTTGTTTCCTACTAGAAAGTTTACATAAGGCAGTTTTTAGTGATTTATAGCAGAATTTTAACACCCTCTAATCTGAATGAAAAATAACGATATTAAAGTACGTGGATTCCAAATCAGTGAGCACACCAGGGCTGACAGAGCTAAACTAAATGCTGTATACTGGCATCAGGCAAATAATTGCCACTTTACAAAAAAAAAAAAATAAAGAAAATAACGGAAGAAACATATGTAATATATGATTGGTTAACTCTAGTGTTGTATTCAAAGTTATTTCCACCATGCTCTCAAGTTTTCTGGCCCTTTTTAAACTTCTACCCAGCACGAATAGCCTCGTACCAATACCAGACAAATCACTTCATGCTTTAGTCCCTCAGTTTTCTTATTCTCGGCATTTGCTTTAACACCATTAAACTAGACAGCTTCTTCTATTCTTCACTTGAATCGTGGATAAATTTTTGTTCCAAACACTTTTTTTGTTGCAGTGCTGCTGGTAAATATAAAGCACAAAGTGACTCTGGGAGTGATGGCTGTTACAGGATCATCTGCCACCACGGCATGTGTAGGTTTATCTCACCAGCTGGTTGTAAGCCAGCTGCAAAACACATGAATTTGCAATTCTTTTTAGAATTAGACATATAAAGATGAAACGTATAAATGGAAACTCTGCAGGAGTGGAGGCTACTATAAACATTATCCAACCACAGAGTTAGAAGGGTGAAATGTATTTCAAGGCATACATCGGTGGGCTATACAATTCTTCCTGACAATTGGTGATGAACTTTACAGCTTCAGCATTGAAATGTGTTTTATGCCCTTAGTGTTTTCCCTTCTGATACATGGACGGGAGACCACAACGGAAGAAGCAGTACACTAGGATTCCAGAGTCCTGGGTACAAGATCCACTTCTATCACCATTTGTTGCCACTTAATTTCTCTGTGTTCAGTTTCCTGATATGAAGAAAAAAGGGATCCCGTTCAGTGATTTATCTCTAAGGCCACTTCAGCATTAGTATTAATTCTGTCCCACCCCCTTTTAAAGTCGCTTTGTTTGCCAGCCAATGAATAAGCATTTAATTTAAGCATAGCCTAATATGTATCTAGGTTGGATGAATTTCTTAGTGACTAAATAAATCTGTTTCCCAACTGAGGCCAGGACTATAAATGGTAAGTAAATTAAACCAATAGCAAAAGGACCGCTCTACTCAGATTTCTTCAGGTTTTCTGTGGAGCATAATGGAGGGTCAGGGAGCAACTGCTTGCATGGCTCTGGCTGCTAATTTAGCATCAGAGAAGACCTGTGCTAATCCAGGATAATTGCTTTTCAGTCCGGCTTATCATGGATGTGCGAATGTGGCTGTTATTCAGACGTTGTACTGTAACAACTTTCAAGTGATGGGGGAGGGTGAAATGAGAGTCATGTTAGCAGAGATAATTACATGTAGTGAAAAAAGTGTTGGAGCAGTTTACTGAAACCTACACAAATATGCAGTGTATATATGTGTGGGTTTATATACACACACAGGTTTATATGCAAGTGGATGTTTAATTAATACTGGGATTGTCACAGGGCTGTATAGTCATTGATAGGTCGATGGATTGGATCTATTAAGAAAATTCTCCAAATTGTCTCACCTATAGCTCTGTAAAGCATTCCTAACATCCCACCATTAAGAATCGATTCCTTTGAGTTAAATCAAGATTTGCCTATTCACATGAATATATATCTTTGAACAGGTGGTCCCATAATCTTTTAAAGCTAACTTAGTGGGACTTTACTTTTTTCGATGTGATAGCAAAGTGGGCCACACTTTAAGAACATATCACACAATAAAGATGTGTTGCTGTGAGATCAGGAGATACATAGCATTGACTGGCCGGGGAAGGATAGAGTTGGGAGAAGTGTCACAGAAGATAAAGGAAAACCAGAAGGGCCAGTAGGAGAGCCTAGGACCCCAGCAGAAGAAAATGAACAAAAATAGGAAATACGAGGATAACAATAGATATATGTAGTCAACACTCTATTGTATTTAGGTCTGTTTCTGGCTTATGTTCAGGTCACATCTTAGTTTTTTTTGATAAAATGTTGCTTCTGATTCTTTTAGCTGAGTACTTAAAGCATTTTATTTACATTTATATCACTTGGGAACTTGTGTGAGACACAGTTTTCTTGTAAAGTTCACTTATAAATTAGAATGACAACGGATCGATTTATTGATTTCTGTAAATCTAATGTAGAGATAAAAAGTCATTCTTCCTAATTTCTAATTACAGAAAGCTCAATGGCTAAAGAACAAATAGGTAAAGATGAATCATTACCAAAATACTAGCAAATTCTGTGGACAAATGTTATATCTTAAAGATGTATGTTGTCATTTTTATGTGCTAAAATATGCTGTAATATTAGCCAGCTTTACTCTGTGCTTACTCCATGCATTACATGGAAACTCTCCGTTAATCCTGATGACTCTAAAAGGCAGATAACTATTTTAGCTCATTTTATAGGTGAGGAAACTAAGGGTTAGAGAGGTCAAGTCACTTAGACTCACTGCTAAGTAGGAAAAAGCAGAAATTAAATCCAGCTTCACAAGACTCTGGAGATGGATTGTTAAACAACTCTAGGAGATGTCTCACTGTGGTTGGGTGTTGGTTGACTCACACCATTGGAGAAAAGAAAACAGACAAAAACCAAAATCAAAGACAATGATTTGCTGTAGAATTTATGGAACCATATAAAAACACATAGGCATATAGATTTAGCATCTGGAGTTAAATTGAATCAGATGAACTGAAATTATCACTAATTGACATTCCTACAGCACCTTTTCCAAGCATATGGATGGGCTAACCATTATACAGATTGAATTAAGAGGTGGTTGCCAACTTATGAACTAATAGGCCCATCATTAACTGAGAAATTTCCAAAAAATGGAATATACAGATGACAGCATTAGTCATGTGACATTATTGTTATTCCCTATATTGCTTCTCACCCTCTTTTAGGAATACTGATGGGAAAATTCCCTGGACTGGTTCAAATGCTGTGGGCTTATTCATTCCTCTGGGTGCCTTTCAATGAAGCTGTGCTTTTGGTTACTGTGACCACTCATGTAGGATAACATTACCATAGTGGCATCTGTGGCCAAGAGACATGACAGCTAAGGCTGGGATGTTTATTCGATTCTACCCTCACTTGTTCTAGTTCTCTGCAATTTTTTTCCCCTTGGGTTTTGATATTTGATGCTAACTCAGCAGAACTTTGACTTTGAATCAGATTTTTCTCAGCCCCAATTTAAGATTAAAAAAAATAACATAAATGTATAAATTGGATGGGAAATGTCAGTTCTAAGGCAGAATATTGGTTCAAAGGGTGTACATGGCTAAAGACAAGAGTTGTGTTCCTATGTTACCTGGAAGTACATGGTAAGATTGAGATACAGGAAAGTACCTAGAAATAGAGACAACACTGTGTCTAGACATCTTTCCCTGACTTTATACAGCTTGCTTACTGTTGTGCTCCCACTATTAGAGTTCTTTTCTCAAATATAATTATGTCTATAAATAAGTCAGAAAAAGACAATGACAGAAAAATAGAAGTCTATTGTCTGTTGGCACTTCACAAAAGAAAGTAGATGTAAAGCCAATAAACACACGAAAAGATGCTCAATTTCATTGTCATCAACATAATAACAATCAGAAAATTAAAATTATAGTGAGACATTGTTACATACAGAAAAAAATAACTAAAAAGAAAAGGTAAGCAATACCAAATGTTGGGGAGGATTTGGAAAAATCAGAACACTAACATTCTGCTACAGGGAGTGTTTGGAAAACTTTTTGTGCATCTCTGCTAAAGCTGAACATATGTATATCCTATGACATGACAATTTCACTCTTAGGTACATATCTACTAGAAATACTATGCTATGGTCACCAAAAAACAAACCAACAAAAATGTAAATAATATTCATGACACTGTTCTTAATACTCTCAAACTGGAACCTACCCAAATGGCAACCAACAATTAAATGAATAAATAAATTGTGGTGTATCCACACAACAGAATACTATATATACAACAAGAATGATTCACAAATACATGCAACAATATAGAGGAATGTCACAAGCATAATGTTAAAAGAAATCAGGCACAAAAGAATACACATGGTATGATTCAATTTAAGTAAAGTACAAAAATGGATGATATTTGTGCTGTTGGAAATTAAAATAATGCATATTTTTGAGGCTATAGTGCCTGGAAAAGGGCTTTTGGGCTGTTGGTAATGTTCTTTTTCTTGATCTGAGTGCTGATTACTTGTGTATGTTCACCTTCATTAAGTCGTACACTTATGACTAATACACGTCTTCTGAATGTATACTATTATTCAATAAAATCTTTTTTTAAGCATAAGCCTTTTTAAATTTTTATTTCAAAATATTATGGGGGTATAAATGTTTTCAATTACATGGATCACTTTTGCTATGCTTGAGTCAGGGTTATAAGTGTGTCCATCACCCAGATAGTGTTCATTGTACCCTTTAGCTAGGTTTGCACCCATCCCCTCCTCTTCCCTCCCCCTGCTTGATTTCCACTAAGTTTTACTCCCTCTGTGCACATGTGTGTTCATCGGTTAGTTCTAATTTAATAGCAAGTACATGTGATGTTTGTTTTTCCATTCTTTTGGATAATGGCCTCCAGTTCCATCCAAATTGTTGCAAAAGGCATTAAGTCACGCTTCTTCATGGCTGAGTAGTATTCCATGGTATACATATACCACATTTTGTTAATCTACTGATGAATTGATGGGCACTTGGGTTGGTTCCACATCTTTGCAATTGTGAATTATGTTGCTGGAAACATCTGAGTGCAGGTGTTTTTTTGATAAAATGACTTCTTTTCCCTTGGGTAAATACCCAGTAATGGGGTTGCTGGATCAAACTGTAGGTTTACTTTTAGTTCCTTCAGGAATCTCCATACTGTTTTCCATAGAAGTTGTACTAATTTGCAGTCCCACCTTCAGTGTATAAGCATTATTTTCTCTCTACATCCACTCCAGCATCTACTGTTTTAGACTTTTTAATAAGTCACTTTTTAATGAGTTATTCTAACTCAGGTAAGGTGATATCTCACTGTGGTTTAAATTTGCATTTCCCTGATGAGTAGTGATGTTGAGCATTTTTTCATATGTCTGTTGGCTGTTTGTCTATGTTCATTTGAAAAGCTTCTGTTCATGTCTTTTGCTCACTTTTCATCTTGCTCATATCCACACAAAAATCATTTTTAAAAGTGGTAAGAGAAGACTTCTTTCAAGCTGTATTAATCCGCGTATGACATCAACGGGGTTGAGTTCATCAGATTAAGTTAGCAATCCCCTTGAAAATATGGCAGTGGGCTCTTGACAGAATGGAACTCAGGACAAGAAAGTTTTGATATTGATAGAAGATGGCAGAGAATGTGAAAGGTTTTGAGCACAGGGCAGCTCACATTAGGCCCATATGGAGAGCTACTGTGGGTGTACCTGTACCTGGAAGGCAGCGCATGGATCCTTTAAGGGGCTTGGATCAGGGGCAGATGCAAACAGGCAATGGAAGAGAGAAAGAGATGCTAGAATATAAAATGGAAATCTGGAAGGCAGGACCTAAAAAATTAACTTATCTTTTTTCATAATTTACCCAGAGCTAAGCCTACTCAAAAATAAATTTGATGTTATTCCAAGATTCATAGGTTTAATTAAACTCTTCCTAATAATCCAGAATGGTATCTCTCTTCCCTGCTAGTCATGGGAGTCTTATACAGTGCCTCTCTGTTAGTTCTCCATTAACAATTCACTAGGAGAGGGGCTTAAAAGTGGGGGTAGTTAGTGGGGATTAAATTCATATAGAACATTCATTCTGCAGAGATTCTAGATAGTGAAGTGTTACCAACATGACTACGTCCTTTTAGTCAACACGGACTCAATGCAACTCAACATAGTTCCAATACTAAGTACAAGGGTTTTAATTAATTAACGTTATTCAGAAAAGAACTAATTTTGCTTGAGGAAAACAATTTTCTATACTTATTCATTCATTCACCTATTTCATAAATACTTGATGAATCTCTGTCATATGCCACTGTTACGTATTTCTCTTCAAATCTATGGGAGCATGAACTATACAAACAGCCTCACTTCTGAATGCCTTGAAACATTTGGAATTATAACTAAAATATAAACTATAAAATTTTATGTGAAAGAAATGGCATGTACCCAAAAATAGAATATGTTTTTTAGGAATCCTTCTGATGAGTTCAAAATATGGTAGAGAATGGAGAAATAAACTGAATAGTATAAAATATCCTGGACTTTAAATTCTATTGAATATGTTTCTAATGCCAGTTAAAAATATTTACTTCCTCTGTATGTTTAACAATATTACCATGCGAGTTTTGAGCCCCTGTAATGGAACTCTTACATTGTTTATTTTTGTCTATGTCTACAGGGAGAATATGCAATAGAGGAGTCGCTTGTTTTCATCTCCTTTTCCAGGGACCTGTTACTCTCTTGGATTGCAACAAAGACCACAGTTTCCAGGGTAGTTTTCAATCTCAGTGGATTCCTTTCTTTCTTTCAGTCAAGGATAGCAGAGATGGCCTCAAACCAAGATCTGCAAAGTCAAGTTAACTAGAGGTATTCAACTTCTTTTTCTCTCTGAGTGATTGGTTCCTCTTGGCACCAAAGACTTTGCTTTTGTCTTTCAACAAAAATGTTGCTTAATCTCTGTAGGGATTTAATATTATGATTCCTTTCTTTCTCCTTCCTACAGCCAATTTCCACGCTTTTTAAAGAAGATATCTAGCTCCTCATAATTTGAAATAGAAACATATATCCTTAAATCAACAAGCTGTTTTGAACTTAAGAAGTAAAGTCTCATTGATTGATGTTTTAAAGCTTTCCTATTTCTTAGGAAAGGGCTGGCCCACTTTTGGGCACCTCTCCTCTCATCTCCCATTTCCTAGGAAGCTCTATGTAGATATTTGCAATTGTAATTACCAGAACTCTGGGACAGAATTCCAAACGAGATATAAAATTATGCTTTGAAAATTATGCATTTTTTTGCTGTTTTTTATTGGCCATCAGGGAATTTTCATTTTGAGGATGGTCATAATCCTCCTGTCTTTGTAACCTTCATCTTTCCCATTACAAATCACAGAGGGCTTATAGATAAAGAATAATTACAGATTTAATTATTCATTATCAGATACTGTAATTCTCTCTAATGACATTTTGTGTTATGGGTTGACATTAATGTTAACGAGAAATAATGTTGTTTAAATCTAGACTCATGAAGAGAACTTGGTTTCATTTATGTCTATAGCTAGTGACTTGAGAAGGTTACTTTTGAACTCTAGGATGATGTATATGACAAAAAAAAGAAAAAATTATCTAACCTTCATGTTTTCTTCACTAATAAAATTAATATAGTTCTTCATTATGTCATTTTGACAGTGTTTCAAATTATTGGAAAATTATTATAAGCAGTTATTAAAAATCGATAACAATTTTCATGAATTTTCTGTTTCCCTGAAATCTAATAATAAGAAAGTTGTTTTGGTTTTTTTTTTTTATTTATAGAGTAGTTAAGACCATAAAATTCTCCTAATTTATAGATGGAGAAAACTCCTTTTCAGGAAATCTGCCACTTTTAGCGTCACCACGAACTGAATCAGAGTCTTAATAACAATTATTCTTCAAAAGAGTTAATCCTCTAATATTCTAGATTGAGGAACAATTTAAGATTTCTAATATGGCACAAATTGAACACAGAAATTGCTAAACATGCTCATGGTTAGAATGGATCAGAGATAGTTATAATAAATTATGAATTACTATTATTACTAAGGAACAAAATGAAAACACCCAAGAAACAATATTAAAGACTGTATTTACAAATTCAAATAGAATGGAATACAACATAATATAAGTAATTCATCATTCAAAAAATATTCTTAATAATCTAGGCTTTGAATTTAGTCTACCAGAGGAAAAAAATCCCAGCCTTGTGGGAAGAGCTGTTAATATCCCTAAGCCTCAGTTATCTTATCTAAAAGATGGGGTTAACAATAATATCTGTCTCATGAATTAAATATGATAATGGGAATTAAATAAGACAATGACTGTAAATTATTTGCACAGTGCCTGATACATAGTTGACAATTATGGTAGCTATTTTTATATTGTCCTAATTATCATTCTACTTAGAGAAGATTCTTGTATTTGCAGTAGTTATATTCTAAAAAGTCTCTTTGAACACTGAATTAGCAAATATTGAATCATTGCCCCTAGGGGAAATACAGGATTAGACTCTAGCAAGCCTCTGGTCACAATATTTTCTTCCATCTAGCAATATGTAACCTTGTTTCATGTATGTTTCTGTTTAAAAACACCTTTTTTAATATATAGTTGATTCATTAACATTGAACTCACAGCCAACAGCACTATAATTCATACCAAAATGAAGCTTATCTAACACGAGTATTTTCTCCATAAGGCATATCACAGCCTTCTTGCTCTCAGAAACATTAGTCAGCATTTCAGCACTGTGCTTGGGAGCCATTTTAAATAACAAAATCACCAACGAAAAATAAATGCGCAAAATAGGTCACACTAAATAGACCGTACAAAGGACACTTGTTCACAGTATGAGAGCTGAAATAAGAAATCAGAACATCACCTTATTCAACCTCAGTTGGGAACATGAACTTTGGGTGACTCAAAATTTTCACTACTCTAAGCATGATGCATGTTGGTAGATGACTTCAAAAGCACCCTGACTATTGATTTTGGGGTTACAAATAAATGTTAGCCAGTAGGTGAATTTGCAAATATGGAAACTAGAAACAATGAGGATCAGTTGTATCAGACTCTTGAAAAATTAAAATAAATTCAGTTTGCCTACATAATGATAGAGTTCAAGAGGAGAGCAGCAGGAAAAGAATTGAAGATTTACATTTGTGCTGGGAAAGGTAGAACCTGTCACAAGTCCCCTAGCCACATTGTTAAGAAGTTAGTCCCTTTTCTAATAATAATGAGGCATAGTAAATCCATTTCTACTAGAAAATGAGATGACCTTGTATAAAGAAAATCCTAATGAATCTACTAAAAATTATTAGAACTCATAATTTCAGCAAGATTGCAGGATACAAGATCAACATACAAAACCCAACTGCGTTTCTCAGTAGTAATAAGCAAACTGAAAATGAAATTAGGAAAACAATTCCATTTACAATAGCATCCAAAAAAATACATAGGAATCAATTCAATAACAAAAAAAGCACAAAACTTATATTCTGGAAACTATAAAATATTGTTAAAAGAAATTGAAGATCTGAATAAATGGAAAGGCACCCATGAATAGAAAGACAATATTGTTAAGATAGCAATACTCCCCAATTTGGTATATGGATTCAACATAATCCCTAAGAAAATTGCAGCTCCCTTTTTTTTTTTTTCAAAAATTGATAAACTGATGCTGAAATTCATATGGAAATACAACTGATCCAAAATAGTCAAAATAGTCTCAACAAAAACAAAGTTAGAGGACTCACACTTCCTAATTTGAAAACTTGCTATGAAGCTTAAGTGTGGTACTGGCGTAAAGATACACATAAAGACCAATGGAAGGCTGGGCGCGGTGGCTCACGCCTGTAATCCTAGCTCTCTGGGAGGCTGAGGCGGGTGGATTGTTTGAGCTCAGGAGTTCGAGACCAGCCTGAGCAAGAGCGAGACCCCGTTTCTACCAAAAATAGAAAGAAATTAATTGGACAGCTAAAAATATATAGAAGAAATTAGCTGGGCATGGTGGTGCATGCCTGTAGTCCCAGCTACTTGGGAGGCTGAGGCAGTAGGATCGCTTGAGCCCAGGAGTGTGAGGTTGCTGTGAGTTAGGCTGACACCACGGCGCTCACTCTAGCCAGGGCAACAAAGTGCGACTCTGTCTCAAAAAAAAAAAAAAAAAAAAAAAAGACCAATGGAATAGAAGTGAGAGTTCAGAAATAAATCCTTAGATTTATGATCAGTTCATTTTCAACAAGCATGACAAGACATTTCAATGAGGAAAAGAACAATCTTTTTGACGAATAGTACTGGGACAACTGGTTTACCTCTTGCAAAAGTTGTAGCCCTAACTCATACTATATACAAAAATTAACTCAAAATGGATGAAAGATCTAAATGTAAGCTAAAATTGTGAAACTTTTAGGAGAATACTATAAATCTTGGTGACAATGGATTTGTCAGTGGTTTCTGGTTTTACACCTAAAGTATGAACAACAAAATATAAATGGACATCATCAAAATTTAAAACTTTTGTGCTTCAAAGAACACTATCAAGAAAGTGAAAAGACTACACACAAAATGGGAGAAAATTTTTGCAAATAATATATCTGATAAATGACTTGTACTCATATTGAATATACAAATAACTATTACAACTCAGTAATAAAATGACAAACAATTTAAAAATGTGCAAAGGATCTGAATAGACAGTCCTCCAAAGAAGATGTACAAAGAAAAGCACACAATTAAGATGTTGAATATTGTTAGTCATCAGGAAAATGCAAATCAAAGCCTCAATGAATTATTACTACACAATCACTAGGATGCTTATAATCAAAAAGGCAGTGAATAACAAGTGCTGATGAGGATATATAAAAATTGGAACCCTCAAACACTGCAGTGGGAATGTAAAATGGTATAGCTTCTTTGAAAAACCATCGGATAGCCCCTCGGAAATGTAAGCATACCATTACCATTAGACCCAGCAATGCTACTCCTAAGTATATATCCAAGAGAAATGAAAACATATGTCCACACAGAACTTGTTCATGAATGTTGATAGTAGCATTATTCATAATAGCAAAAGTGGAAACAGTCCAAATGTCCATCAACTGATTAATAGATAATGTGGTACATCCACACAATGGAATATTATTTAGCAATAACAAGTAATGAAGTACCAATACATGCAATGACATGGATAAATCTTGAAAACATTATGCTAAATGAAAGAGTCCAGTCAAAAAGAACCACAGTTTGTATAGCTGCATTTATGTGAAATGTCTAGAATAGGCAAATCTATATAGACAGGAAGTATATTAGTGGTTTCCAGAGGCTGAGGGGACAGAGTGATGGGGAGTGACTGCTAATGTGTTTGGGGTTTCTTTTGGGGATGCTGAAAATGCTTTGGAATTAGATAGTGGTGATAGTTACATAACTTTGTGGATATACTAAAAACCACTGAATTGTACACTTTATAAGGGTGAATCTTATGTATAAAAATTTTTTAAAAAAGAATTCTACAGAATTTCCAACTCTGATCATGATGCAGTAATTGCTGAGAGAATTTTCCTCTCACTGTTAATTATCCTAAAGACAAATAAAGTTTGTGACGGAGACTTTAGAGGCTTTGGGCAACAGATGGTGAAGAGCTGTCCTTTTTGAGAAAAGGAAAAGTATGACATGACCCATACTTTTGCCTTGGCATTTTTCTGAACCTGAGTATATGAAGATGGAGCCCTAACAGAATACAGTAATCTTGGGTAGCTGAGGAGGCAGTTATTTAATTTCAGAGGCATGGAAGAAGGTGACATTTGAGAAGGAGGCTCCCAGTGTTGAAGAGGCTACTCCGATGGATGGCTCCCATGCATCTGAAGCATCCATGGGGGTTCCATCCCTTCCGTGATCTGGACTCTGCGTGCACAGTGTGAGGCTTCATGTGGCCTGGTAGAGAACAGCTCCTGTGAGGCAGAGGGGTGAATGAAGATTTCACTTTGCTCTGTCATTGGAGCGTGGAAGGAAGGGAGAAAGAGAGGGAGGAAAGACCAGTGGAAAACAGAAAATACAATTGGGTATATTGCATAGCAACAGTGACCACACCATGACAAGCTTTAATTTTTCAAATGATCAAACAAAACCAAAACTGTCTCAATTACTGAGGGTTGTCAACAACATCAATCCATAACAGTTTAAGAGAAATCAAAATGGAAGATATTAAATTACCAAGTTCCCCATCCAAAAGCCTCATTAACTAACTGTGGAAAACACCACTGTAGAGCGAGAGTAATAAAGAAGGTTAAATATAAGCCTTTGGTGGAATTCACTTAACTTGGCAGATTCCATTTTTTTTGTGAAGTGATAGGTTCAGAGAGGAGGAGTAATAGGCAAAAGGGAGAGAAATTCCAAGATCACTTTCTGCTCAATAAATTATTCTCTAAAAAAGAATTCTTCTAATAATAGAATTTTACAAGAGTGAACCAGTTAGTCCATTCATGTAGATGGAATCCTTGGTTTAAGGTCAAACTACATACATTTATACTAAAAGCACTACTCAATTTTAAAATAAGGGATGAATGTCCTCGAAGGTGTGAGTCAACCTTTTCCATTAATACCTTACCCTTGTGTCCTTTCCATTTGAGTAAAGAATACATCCGTCAATTGCAAACATTTATTCACCTATTGGCTGAACAAAAAGGCCAATTGAAAATGAGGTTAGGAAAAACATGAGCCTGGTCTTATCACATTAACAAGTGATTTTAAAAATTGTTTTAACCTTGTAGTACATGATTAGTCATCACCATGTGCACCACTAACTCAAACTAGATACTTGTTCTTTTGCCAAATAATGTCACTTTAAATGTGTGCAAATATCAATATCACAGTGAAATTTAGGACCTAAATTCTGACAAGGTGTGACCACGTGCATGGTAATGAAATTTCATCTGTTCCCTTAAAACTTCTTCTCTAAAGATGTTTTATTTGAGGAGAAATGGAACCCATTTAAGTTTAAAATATCCATTCAGAACAGCTATGAAAAAATAAACTGTACTGAAAAAATTCTAGCTCTAAGTATACATGGATTTGTTATTCACTGTAATTCATTGGCAATGTTTTCTAAGGGCCTAAATTTTTTTAATACATTATGTATGAGAAAGCAAAGTTTTACTGTATTGTATATTAAGTTAAACCCTTTAAAATAAATACTAGACAGTAAAATTCATCACAATATGCCTCCATTTAACATTTTCCTGCAATTAATTTCATTTTTTAAAAAGCTGGCTAAGGGCCCAAAGAGGATCATGTATCACTGAAAAAAAAATCCCAGATTTCTGGAAAACATTATAGAGACATTCCAGTGTATTTAATTTTTAGAAAATGATATTTGTCAAATTGTTAGCCATCTATTAGACTGTGTGCTCTGTGAATCTACCACCATTTTAAAGTGTTGATAATACATCTTATTGGCCTTCCCACTAGTCAAGAGTTCCTGGTAAAATATTTTCCTACCACATAAGCCACTAGTCATCAACCGTGTCAAACAACTTTTTCAATTTGGATAATGAAATTCAAAGTTGGCTATACTCAATAAATAATCAAGAGATATATGATGTTAACCATATAATATTTAATCATATTTAAATCAAGATATATAATTTATAGGAATTTAAGGCAAAACTTTCATGTTGACTGTGCATACATAAATTATTAACTATTATGTTTTATAAAAGTATGATTTTCAACCCTGCCTTATATAGAATGAAATTCAATTGTATATATGTGTTTAAAGACTAGGAATAGAAATCTGCTTTAGCTAAATAGTAAAAAATATCAAATAAAGGTACTTAAGCTCTGTCCTTTGAAATATATATTTTGCATATATAGTAAACAGTATCTATGACAAACATATTATACATGCAAAATATATTTATATGT
This sequence comes from Avahi laniger, assembly GCA_963575035.1. NCBI lineage: Eukaryota > Metazoa > Chordata > Mammalia > Primates > Indriidae > Avahi > Avahi laniger. The sequence goes on along the minus strand of CAUYSK010055301.1, from coordinate 4,271 downwards.
ATTTATAAATACAAATATATTTATATATTATATGTATATAAAATACAAAATACATTTGTATATTTATTATATATACAAATATATAATATATTATATAATCACTATATATAGTGATAAAATATACATAATATAAAATTTATGATTTTAATCATTTTAAATGTATAGTGCAGTGGCATTAAGTACATTCACATTGTTGCGAAACCATCATCACCATCCATCTTCGGAACATTTTGTCAATCCAAACTGAAATTCTGTACCAACAGAATACCTCTTCATTATCCATTCCCCCCAGTTACTGGAAACCATTGTTCTATTGTCCATCTCTATGAATGTGACAACTCTGTGTACCTCATATGAGTGGAATCATATAGAATTTGTGACTATCTTATTTTACTTAGAATAATGTTCAAGGTTCTGTAGCATGTATCAGAATTTTCTTTCTTTTTGCAGCTCTATAACATTCCATTGCCTGTATATACCATGTTTTGTTTATCTATCCATCTGCCAATGGACAATGGAGCTGCTTCTACCTTTTGGCTGTTATGAACAATGTTGCTGTGAACATGGGTGTATTTATTTGAGTCCCTGCTTTCATTCTTTGGGGTATATACCTGGAAGTGGAACTGCTGGATTCTTTATAATACTTTTAATAAGTTCTCATATCTATCCATAGGCTTATTTTGTATTTTCAAGGTTGTTGTTGCTATTTTAAGGGACGGCAGTACACCATATCCTCCCTCACAATCTTCACAGTGTCCTCTCTTGTCCCCTTGCCCTCAAAGTGTTAACAAGATTTTCTACAAAACAATGGTCAAGAGACTTTTTAAGAAAATTTATCATTATTGACCTATTTATAAATTCTGAATATTCATTTTGCTTAGGAGTACTTAAGTGCTAGCTTTTGAAGAATCAAAGCTGGAACAAATTTGGGGAAAAACCCCAAACATGTTGCCTATTCCTCAGCCTCCATTTACAGCCTCATTCTAGTTCAACATAACTCTCTTCTAGTGCAGCTTTCTAGAAGACAAAATTTCAAAGCCTTCCTCATCAATCTCTTCCTATGTTCAACGCTCTCTCTCAAGAGAAGGTTCTTTCCTTCTAGCTGAAATTCCACTCTGCTGTTACTCTTCTTCCTCTGCTCCCCTGTCAGCTCCTCTGTGCTTCCCATCCTGAACTCCATATCACTTCCAAAATGTGCACACTGATCTTTAAAATTCAATGTGCTGACTTTTCTTGGATATCTTTCCTGATCCACCAAGATGACTTTATAGTATCCTTGCCTGAAAAATAGAGGGAAAAGTTTCCTTCCTCCTTTGGTTTGTTGTGAGGATTCGATGTTAAAAGATACATTTGGAACTTCCAAGGCATGTTGTAAATTCTCAATAAAAATCAGCTATTGTTACCAATGAAAACAAAATTTTATGGAGGATGAAAACCAGTTGCTTCATGTCTGTGTATTAAAGGGTTTTTTTTTATTTGTAAAATCATTACTATTTGATCATGTAGATAAAATGATTTTTTTTTACTTTTCCTGCTACCTCTTATTTTCTTGCCTTTTACTCATCCTAAGAGCTCTTTCCTGAGTTCTCACTCACTAAATTATCCTCACATATTTCAACTCTATAGCCCTGAGCTTGATATGGTTTCCAAGTCTGGGAATGAAAAATGTCAAATACAATTGAAGATGGGAAAAGGACAGATGCAAATTTTACTTTAATTAACCGTCATCCTTCTGTATAATGATGCTTATTCTCTGATACCCTGTTGACCCAGTGGTATGTTCTTCTTAGAGTTTTTTGGGTCACAGACCCTCTTTGCAAATATGATGAAAACTATAGATCGACTCCCCAAAAAGGCACACTCACAATTTTACATTAAAATTCTGAGGATGTACGAACCCCATGAATATTCCAAGAAGAGGCCATAGTTCCTTGATAATACTGATTATTGTATAATATAAACATAGTAAATTTTAATTGTTCTATTTTCCTCTGAAACACATCTCAGATTTCTTGCCCTAGTATTTTATCCCTTCCTACTACTTCTTGTCTACGTCTCTTTATGGTTTTCCAATGGTTGGACCAAGGCTAATTTACCCAAATGCTCTAGGCTCTGCAAAGAGCAATCACGGTAGCAAAGCAGCGGATCTTCTCAGTATATAGGATCAATCTTTATCTTTTTTTTCCTCACACTTGTATCCCAGTGTTAGGAAAATCCTCTTTAGGCACAAAGGTAGCACATATAATACTTTTTAAATTTCTTAGCATATTTGAATATTCTAATAAAACATAGAAAATTTAAAGTATTTGAATTTACATAATAGTTTAGAAGATTTACTTCAATATAAATTCTTTCTAAAATAAAAAAGTTTTCACTATACTATACAAAACAACTAATTTGGTAGCTTTTGTAACCTTTTGTGTGGTACTAAACTGGATGACAATCTAATTAAAGTAAACTATTAATAAATTTGATTCATCCAAGGACTTTAACACCGGTGAATAAGAATTCTTTCTAGTCTGCGATGTTCTTATACATTTGTTTATAGGTAATCTGCTCCATTTGAAGGCAAAATGCAATACAATTAAGAACAGAGAAGACACACAGGACAAATTTCCCCCATGATGAACAAGGTAACTTGATTCTAAATGAAATACATTGGCTGGGCGCAGTGGCTCACGCCTGTAATCCTAGCACTCCAAAAGGCTGAGGTGGGTGGATTGTTTGAACTCAGGAGTTCAAGACCAACCTAAGCAAGAGCAAGATCCTGTCTTTACTGAAAAATAGAAAGAAATTAGCTGGACAACTAAAAATAGATACAAAAATTTAGCCGGGCATGATGGCACATGCCTGTAGTCCCAGCTACTCAGGAGGCTGAGACAGAAGGATCACTTGAGCTCAGGAGTTTGCTGATGCCATGGCACTCTCACACCGGGCAACAGAGTGAGATTCTGTCTCAAAAAAAATAAAATAAATAAATAAACCAAATACATTGATTACCAAAAAGTCCTAATAATGTCCTCCTAAGGGGCTTTGATCTTAACTTCGGTCTATATTAAATACAACTTTAACTTTGGATAGATTGTAATTGACCTTATTACATTATATTTGGTTGGCAATGCCTCATTCTTAAATATTCAGGAAGTACTCTAAAAAGGTGCATGCAGATGGTCAACCACGTCTCTTTATCTACTTGTATAAATTCAATAGTTACGAGTTCTGTTACGCTGTGTATCATCATCAACCAGTCAGATGTCATCAATGCCCCCTGAGTAATGGACGTCTAAAGCCATTAAAAAACCCAGGTATCACTGAGTAAGAGCTTGACAATACGAATGAGAATGTAAGGAGACTGAATCTAGTCAAGTTGTGGAAATAATTGATGGACAGAGGGCAAGGAAGAAAGAGGGTAATTGAACTGCAAATGCTGAAAGATCATCTAATTTCACCTGCTTGTTCTATAAATGAAAACATGAACCAACTGATTACTTTTAGATTAGGACTGGGAATATAATTTAAGGGGAAAAATTAGTAATTTGAGATTCAAGAAACCTGATTCCAGACTTGAATTTGCCATTAATATTGTGCAAGATAGATTTTCTGTGTCTTAGTTGCCACAAATGTTAAATGAGAAGATTGGGTTAGAATTCTATGATGCTAATCTTTAGGCTGTTTTAATTCCCAGACTAATACTATTTCTCCTGAACATTTACGTTCTAAATATAAACATACTAAATGATGGTTTTTACCACGAAGTTAACATAAGCAAGTCCTGGTTATAATAACAATAATAATTAAAATTATTACTCAAAATTAACTATTATGAGATAAATAATAGTTAAAATGTTAGATGTAATTTGTATTTTTTAAAGTTATTAAACAATTTTTTTTCATTTCTTGATGATAGACACTTTTTTATTTTTAAAAATGCATTAAGCTCTTCCCAACTATCACTCACATTTCTGGATCTTAAAGATACAGCCTTGTACAGAAAAGGACTCCCTGTCCTCAAGAACAGAGAATTATAAATATTTAAATAAAAATTAAAGATAATCTCAGAATGTTATAATTCCTTTTAAAGAAATAAAACTGGGACCAGGCGCAGTGGCTCACGCCTGTAATCCTAGCACTCTGGGAGGCTGAGGCGGGCGGATCGTTTGAGCTCAGGAGTTCGAAACCAGCCTGAGCAAGAGCAAGACCCTGTCTCTACTAAAAATAGAAAGAAATTAATCAGACAACTAAAAATATATAGAAAAAAATTAACCGGGCAT
>CAUYSK010055299.1:0-12309 GCA_963575035.1 Avahi laniger | reverse complement strand
AGGAGTATACAAAAGGTGCCATATCACCATTGTTTCTTAAAGTCGAATAGTACTCCATGGTATACATATACCACATTTTATTAATCCACTCATGTATTGATGGACACTTGGGTTGTTTCCAGATCTTTGCAATTGTGAATTGTGCTGCTATAAACATTCGGGTAAAGTACCATTTGATCCAGCAATCCCATTACTGGGCATCTACCCAAAAGAATAAATGATACTCTACAAATTGTGCTTTTAATGAACATTTCCGATCATGGCTTTTGGGTATATATCTAGCAGTAAAATTGCTATGTCATAGGATAAATGCATGTCCACAATAGGTACCGCCAAATAGTTTCCAAATTGTTGTACCAATTTACACTCTCAACCGTAGCAGAGGAGAATCCTGGTGGCTGTCCATGCAGTTGATCCTTGAATAACATAGGTTCAAACTGTGCAGGCTGACTTACATGTGGATTTTCTTCCACCCCAGCTACCCCTGAGACAGCAAGCCCAACCCCTCCTCTTCCTCCTCCTTATGTCCTCTTCATGCTGAGTAGGCTGAGGAGGAGCAGAAAGAGGGAGGGTTGGTCCCGTTGTCTCGGCAGGGTCGGGGGGAGCAGAGGTGGAAGAAAATTCACATATAAGTGGGCCCGCATCATTCAAACTTGTGTTGTTCAAGGGTCAACTGTCCTTCACACACATTGATCTTTGTATGAGCCATAAAGAAGACATCTACTCCCTTGTCTATTTAGCAGTTGATAGATGAAAAAACAGCTATTGTTGATCTTCTCCAGGTAAAACTTTTCTAGTTCCATCCATATCATATATACTAAAATATAAAGGGTTAATTTGAGGACACATGTTGACTTCAAATACAGTTTTGTATGTGAAAAGACTCCGGGCTTAGTTCTTCAATGATGTAACAAACACTCAATAAACAATATGGAAACCACTTACTTTATAAATCTGTCTCTAGGAAAAAGAGTTAACTTTTCTCTTACAGATCCAGGAGTATTACATTACACTTCACCATCTGGTTATATTTTAGGAAGGAGGGGCACATAGTTTGAACTATTAATTTATCTTATCCAAATCCCTGTAATAAAGATCTATGGATATGGGAATTCAGATTTGTTTATAATATTGAAACATTATTTTTAAAATTAAAATAAAATTAATATTTATTTTAAAATTTAAAAATAATTTAATTTTAATTTAAAAATTATTTTAAAATAAATATTTATTTAATTTTAAATACAATTAAAATAGAAATACAAGCTGTGGGAACCTTTCTTCTAGTCTTGCTATTTCATGTTCTGCTTTAAAATCTAAGCAAGACAGATTTTCTTCAGTGTCAAAGTGGAAAAGTGTTTTTCTCCTAACCAAATTCAAGTTCCTTGATTTAACAATTGGCTTGGATCCCTTTTTTGGTGTATGAATTGTTATTTACCATCTTCTTGGCCAACTGGCAATAGGAAATCATACATATGACCAGCAGACATTCAAATTTTACTTTCTTATCTGTCAGATGAATATTTAGTAATATTTACTACCGTAATTATAGTGGTTACTATGCATTTGGAAGGACAATATTTAGCAATCTGAATAGCTTAGCATCTTAGTTATCTTACAGTGGAAAAAGCATGGACTTGGGATCTTACCTGGATCCTGCTACTGACCAGGAGAGTGATTTTGGCAAATCACCAGGCCACTCTGTCCCTCTATTTTCTCCTCTATTATAACAGAGGCTGAAGCCCATGATCGATGATGCACGTATAGTTATAACAGTGAAAGGGTCTTTAGATACTGGCTGAGATACTGACTCCCAGGAGACACAAATAAGGAAACAGTATGCTTTGTATTCTGGCCAGAACCCCAAAATGAAAAATAAAATAATAACTAAAGTAAAATTTATTATTTCCTAATGACATAAAACAAAACAAACAAACCTCATTAGTCCTCTTCGGAGAATGTTATGGAACTAACTCCTTATTTTGTAGACTGGCACATAAAGAGAAAGAATCAAAGGTTTATCCTGTTTCTCCTGGGTGAACTATACCTCAAAGTAACCCAATAGTTTATGAAGGAAAGTTTTTTATACAATAGTTCCAGCTAATATATGCAGAAAGAGTGGTAGAATTAAAATAATTGTTTTGCAATCCCAAGTAATGGTTCAAGGCAATGATCATTAATGGATGTAAAAAATTAGGAGAAAAGCTATGTGGAACTTTGTAATGTGTAGATCAGGTTGACAATACTTAAAATCATTGATCAATCTTAGTGTCACTCAAAAAGACACCCAGGCATTACAGTGATGAGATGTAAAGTATAAAACTCCACCCATGAAGCATTCTTGCCCAAATATCGAATCTGAATATACTCTAGATCTAATTTCCATTTTACAGGCAGAAACAAATTAAAGACACTCAGGGATGGATTAAAATCTGAGAAATTCTACAGTGCAAGCAATCTTACCTGTTTCTTCAACAAATAAATTAGAAGGAAAAAGAAAAGAAGGGGTGGAAACTCGTAGATAAGACTTACGAGACATATCAATCAAATAGTGTACAGACCTTGTTTGGATCTTGTTGTAAACTGACCAACTGAATAAAGAAACTATATATCAGACAAGTGGGGAAGTTTAAGTACTGATCAGATTTCTGATGTTATTAAAGATATTTTGTTAATTTTTAGGTGATATATGATATTTCGGTTATATTAAAAAAAGAGTCATTGTTTTTTAGAGGATGTATTCTGAAGTATTTATAGATGGAACACTATGATGTCTAGGATTTGCTTCAAAATAATCCAGAGGCAGGGTGATGAGTGGGAGTAGAGATGAAACTTGAGATTGTTCATATGTTGACAATTGAAAATGGGTTTTGGGTACATGAAGATTCATCGTATTTCTCTCTCTGCCTTTGTGTATGTTTGAAAATTTCCATAACTAAAAGTTATTTTAAATGGGAAAAAGTAATACACACTTTGTGATAATTCATCAAACCATGCACTTACAATTTATGCAGGTTTTTGTATCTATGACTGTGCTGGATTTTGTGCCTGTCATAACATATTACCACGAATTGGTGGCTTGAAACAACAGAAATTGATTCTCTCACAGTTCTGGAGGTGAGAAGTCTAAGATCCTGTAAAGCCGCACTTCCTCCAGGGGGTCTTGGGGAGAATCCATTGTTTTCCTCTTCAGCATTTGGTGGCTGTTGGCATTGTTTGACTTGGGGCCCTATCAAGTCAATCTCTGCCTCTATGGTCACATTGCCTCCTCTTCTTCTGTCTGCATAGTCTCTCTCTTTCTCACTCTTGTAAGGGTACTTGTCATTGGATTTAGGGCCCCTCAGATAATCTAGGAAGATCTCCTCATCTCAAGATTCTTAACTTAATTACATCTGCAAACACCCTTTTTCCAAATAAGGAAATATATACAGGTTCCTGGAAGTAGATCATGGGCGTATCTTTTGGGGGGGCCACCATTCAACCCACTACAATGACATATTTCAATAAAAAGACTTGAAATTAATAAATAAAAGGTGTGGTTTTGTCTTTATAAATTTGATATTAAGGAATAATTGTCAAGAGTTAACCCTGATACTAAATGTGTGAGATATCCTTGATTTTTTTCCCTTTCTATCTTTCCACATAAGCAAGTTCTGTCATTTTTTTTTTTTTTTTGAGACAGAGTCTTGCTCTGTTGTCAAGGCTAGAGTGCCGTGGCATCAGTCTAGCTCACAGCAACCTCAAACTCCTGGGCTAAGGTGATCCTCCTGCCTCAGCCTCCCAAGTAGCTGGAACTACAGGTATGCGCCAACACCCCTGGCTAATTTTTTCTATTTTTAGTAGACACAGGGTCTTGCTCTTGCTCAGGTTGCTCTTGCACTCCAGAGCTCAAGGATCCTCCTGATTTGGCCTCCAAGAAGAGTACTAGTATTACAGACATGAGGCACCATGTCTGGCCAGTTCCGTCATTTTTACTTCCAAAATATAAATCAAATCTTTCTACTTCTTTGCATCTATACTCTCAATGTCTTCATCTCATCTACGATATTCTATAATGGTCTTACTGATTCTCCTGGCTTCTAATCTCACTTCACTCCATTCTATTCTCCGCACAGAAGCCAGACAGAGTAATCAAAAACAAAATAAAACAAAAATATGTAATCTAATCATTGCCTCTTCCTTGCTCTGTTCCTGAAATGCTGGTCCAATGCTTTCAGAATAAAATTTAAACTGCACCAGGGCTCCACAGCTGGGAGCAATTCATCCCCCAACTCTTTGTCTACACTTATCAGGGGTCAGCCCCTTCCTTGCCCACAACTGTCCAGCCCCAGTGGTTTCCCTTCAGTACCTTGAACATGCCAAAGCCAACTCCACCAAATCTAGACCCCAGAAAGGAAGAAATCGGACAGTGTTTACCACTAGAATTATATTGACAATTGTGTAAATTGTTGTTTTTGAAATGGAAATAGTAATTCATGATGGAAACAGCAATTCATGTTGGCTACAGAGACATTTAGGAAACATGTAGACAAAATGTAAATACTCTCTCCCACATCCCGCCCTCAGCCAATGACATTTTGGTGTAAATCCTTTCAGAATGTATGTTTAAATATCATAAATACATGACTATAACTTGCTAACTTGTTTTTTCCACTTACCAATGAACTGAGGATATGTTTTCACATTATTACGTGTACAGTTTCATCATTATTTTTCAGCCTTTTTGATCCATATTTCTAAATTGTCCTCCCAAGGATTTTTAGCAACCTACATTCTCGCCAGTAGTGTGTGAAAGAGCTCATTTTCCTGCATCCCTGGCAATCTTTTTAATCTCTGCCAATCTGAGAGATGAAACACAGCATCCTATTGTTCAATTTGCATTTCTTGGGTGGTAGTGAGGTTGAACTTTTTTTCCCCTAATATTGCTCACCTGTAGTTCTTCATAATTGTATAATTGAAAGTGTTTGCTTACACTGAAAAAAAAAGAAACAGCAAACTAGTTAAGGAGGTGTTTGTGAAAGACACTCAATGCCAACTGCAGCAATCTCTCCACCATGCCATGGAGCACAGTTTCATCAACGCCTCGAAGCTGTTCCCTCTGGTGTATCTAAGCATACATCCTGAGCTTTATAGTCTTCATTAGAGAAGTCTCAATTTTTTTTTTTTTTTTTGTAAAATGTGAGTCACAGAAAATCCTCTATGATGAGTTTTAAGAGCTTTTTGATTCTATTTTCTGAAAATACATGTGAGGAAACAAAGAAGAGGTTCTACACTTAAACTCTAAGTTTAGAATGGAGCCCAAGAATTTGCACATGGCACCGTCTGGGGTTTTGATACTATGTAAGTTTCAGCTTGAAGTTCAAGTAACTTGATGTATCAGAATATTCAGTAATACATTTTTCTGTTATTTTAGAAAGAAGGTCAGAGAAAAGTATAGGAAAACCCTCATTCTCTACATTATTTTTGAACAGGCAATTTTATTTTGCCTCATCTGAAAAAAATAACAGCAGGCTATTTCAAAGCATCATGTGATAGAGTACTGTAGATTTAAAAATGTGCCACAAATTTGCTTATGAAGCGATACCAGGGCTTACAGCCAGAGTACTTCTAACTGTCCAAGGTCCTGAAATCTCACATATTTTTGTTCTGCAATCTTGCTTATTATTTTGAACTCAGAGTTATTTATTCATCAAACAGACATTCTCTATCATTCCATAGGTTTTATTTCTTCTTGTGTTTATCTAAAGTTAATTCATTTGAATATGGATCAACTGATAGAACAGAGCAATTTTATATGTGACATAGGGCCATATGTTTTAAGAGCTATTTTTCCTGGGTGACGGATACGTCTATAACTTTGACTCAATCTGTATACAAGCAATTCATGTAACCAAAACGTGTGTACCCCTATAATATTCTGAAATAAAGAGAGCTATTTTTCTAAAATATTAATCAAAACAAATAAGTGTGATTATGGTTATAATTATGAGACCAAGTATCTTCTAAACAAACTCAAAAACATACACCAATATGACCCAAACCACAGCTGGAGACTTAACTGCAAATAGACATTCTAAAGAAAGAGGTGATCAGACCAGGTCATCAGGAATAAAAATAAATAGTATGATCTGATAAATACAAAAATAAGAGCACTGTACTTAAAGTGAAAAATAATCTGTAAAATAAAAGGGACACAGGGAAATAACGTTTTGTTTTAATGGTAAATGCAGAGGGCCAAGGAATAGGACATGATTTCACAGGGATGAATGGTAACACTGAAAAGGCACATAGTTTGTGCTACTAAAAAAATCTAGTCTTCACCAAAATCAAAGGTCAGTGAGACCAGACATGCGGCTTGTGCACCATCTGTGACGGGGGAAGACAAACTAGACCAAGAAGGAAGTGTCAACATTTATTAAGTGAGCATTCTGTGTAGCTTTATGAAATAGGCCCAGTGCAAAGAGGAAAATAAATCAGAAAACATGATTCCTTCCTTACGGAGATGAAGCAGACACATAGAAAAGATGCAGAATCTCAGAGTTTAACCCTTCCATTGAACAATAAAAGCTCAGAAAGGTGGCGTGACTTACTCAAGTTCACACAGCTTATTAGAGGCAGAGCTGAGACTAGACATTGGTAGTTCCAGTCTCTATTATAGTGGTTTTTCCACTCAGGGCAGCTGTGTCATATGTGAAAAACTTAAAAGTTCATATAAACAAGCATAAACAAGTTAAAAATCAAAGGACTAGGGAAATAGAGCAATAAAGTGAATGGATGATAAAGTGAATGGTATTGGGTGACTCAGTGGTGTAACATGAATGAAAGGAGATGCGTCTGGCTTAATATGACTTTTAAGGAGGGGGAAGAGCATCGTCCAAGAGGTACGAGGAAGACAGAGGTGACGATAAGCCCAGAGTTATTGAGGGGAGCCCATGAAGCCATATGCAAGCAGAATTTGGGGAACAATCAGAGAAAAAATGGAGGAGTGAGTTCAGCAAACAAAGGATGAGGGTGTCATAAATGCTTGACTAATCAGGATGCACCTGAAACTAGGAGTTTCGGATAACTGAAATTTCTGATTATGTAACTTTGCTTTTTCACAAACCCACCATGATTGAAAATGTTTCTCAAACATGTTAGTTCATCTTATGAAGACATGAGGCAAGTCAGAATATTTCTGCTCCAGTCCCAACTCTCACGGACCAGCCAATTGGCCTCAGGAAAGTCACCTTTCCTCTCAGGACCTCACTGTATGTGCAAAACAAAGGGCTCCAGTACATCAGAGGTTCCCAGACTTTTCATGAAAGCATCACCAGGGGCTCTTGTTCAAGAAATAAGTCCCTGGGACCCACTTTAGATGCACTGAAACAGGGTCTCAGAGAAAGTACTTGGGCCTGGGAATCTGCATCTTGTCACCGGGAAAGTTTGGAAAGCTCCCAGCACATGATCGCTATGGTCCCTTCTAATGATTACAATCTATGATTCAGCTTTCTCACTGGATAAGCTCAGAATTTTTAAAGCAACTCCATCTCTGTTTGATGGACTGGGGATCACTGTGAGTATTATAAACAGTGTTTAAGTTTCTCTAGCTTTCCATGGAGAAAGGGCAAGAGCATGGATAAATGCACTAATTCCAGGTTATTTTCTTTTGAATATAAAATCTAATAGATGAGATCTCTGACGTCAGCTTTTAAAATTCTATATGCCAAGGTCAGGCATGGTGGTGTGTGCCTATAGTCTCAGTTACTCGGGAGGCTGAGGATGGGAGGATCACTTGAGGCCCGGAGTTTGAGGCTGCAGGGCTTTATGATCGTGCCTGTAAATAGCCACTGCACTCCAGCCTGGACAACATAATGAGATCCATCTGTAAAAAGAAAAAAAAATCCTATATGCTAAGAAAAATACACTACATCCAGTGTTCCTGTACTATAAATTCCTAGAGCCAAAGAGAAAAATAATAGATGATGCTATCTTCTAGGAGTAGAGTAGAACGAAACATCGTCACCACAAATGTATGAGCTTTACGTCTTCTCAGCAGATTCCTTAAAAAACAACAAGTTACTCATAGCTGCTCAGAGGCAGAGTACAGATTTTCCTTCCTAATATTTTAGAATTAAATTTATTATTTTTATCATTCATGGCTCAAAAGCAATGGAGGCTTAATGTTATGATTTCAAGAAAGAACATGATTATGATGTTGCAGAGCTATAATATTTTGATCTTTTTCCAACTGAGAAAAATAGCACTTAGGAAAATGAGATGCTGAAAATGCTCAGAAATGACAAACAATAATATTTTCTCCCTCAGAACTAATCTAAACTTAATTTGAATTCATGTATAATATAAAGTACTTAAATATTTTTTTCCAAAAATTGTCCTTGAATGATAGGAATTCATCATATACTCCAGCTCATTGTATCTATCTATACATTTTATATAAAGGACCAGACATACAGTTCCTTAGTTTGTGCGTTATATACAGGCACCAGGCTGAAGGGGTGAGTGCGGACTGAAATCTAATAAAAGTTCTGGACACGCCGCTGTGCTTCCTGGTATCAGCATGTCCTTCCTGTCTGTCTCCATCACCCCTCACCCCCAAGGGATGTCTTCTGCCACTTGCAAGGAAAAAAAGCACTGTGGGCAAGTCAGGCCAGTGCCATGGTGCTCTTGCCACCTGAAGGGGCACTTTTCTCTCATTGCCATCTAGGCTAGCAGTGGCCATTTAGGCTTGCAGTATTTGACTCCCTTTCGAAACATCGCTGGAGGCTGATTTAATTGGGTGAGTTCTGACTAGCCGAGATTTTACTATGATATGTGGCAATAATAGATGGAAGTTTTCTAAAATTGTTGGGTCCTTCTAACTGAAGATTATGGCCACTTACAACTCTTTGGAACCTGAGGACATGGTTCTTCTGAAACTCTTCTTGAAAAATAATGATCTAAATTTGGAAAGAAATGAAAAAGAATTATTAATATCATTCATAAAAGATACAACAAGACTTCTAGAAATTACAGTTTTCACCTTAACTTTGATTCCTGATGAAATTCTTTTGCAAGTCCAAGCGGATCAATATTTCAATGTGTATCAGTAATATTAGATGGCTATTAAAACTGTAGTATTAGCATCTAAATATAGGAGCACTATATAAACTGGAAAGAGACGCTCTTTCTATATGGAGCATTATAAATCGACCACTGAAAGAGTAGAGTAGGCCAAGCAATGTGATGCAGTCATGGAGAACTGGGCAAAAGTCAAAGTATTAATAATTCCAACAAGACTGCAAATCTGAGTAACTACTTCAAGATGGCCACATGCTTGGTGTGACATCAGGAATGTAACAAAGGTTTTCCCACCTCCCTCCCTACTTACCTCTTGCCTATATTTCTTTTATTTGTTTGACAATACCTGATGGCCTAAGATTTATTTTTCATTACTTTGGCTTCAAGGTTCACCTGCTGTTAAAATGCAAATACCTCTGGATGGAAAGAATCTTGTCTTTAGGCATTAGTTCTCTCAGAGTGCACAGAGAGCACACTCGGATGGGGAGAATGATACAAGAGGATAGTACCCCACAGTTGGGGAGATGACAGTGAGATGGGAAAAGGATGGAGGCAGTTTCAACTGCAACTTCCAGTGGAATTGACTCCACTCCAGAGGTTAAAACTTCATGTAATCAGTTCTGCACTGGGAATGGTAATTTGACTTAGAGATTAGTGGGTCCCAGACGTCCGTCAGACAGCCCTGGTTTCATTTCTACTTCCATCTGCAATGAGCCATGTTTACTTGGACAAGTGCTGGCTTCTCCAAGCTCCAATGTCCTCCTTATGTGCCTGACACATGCCTGGCATTATTTTAAATGAAATCATGGTAATAATAATACCAATCTTCTAGGATTGTTATGAAAAATAAATGGGATAATCTTAAAAAGTGGTTGCTCTGTGCTTAGCAGAGAGTAAGAACAATCTTACGGAGCAAGTAATTCGAAGGATGATCCCTTTAATCTGTGATTCCTTGTGCAATTTGCAAAGCACTTTTACATCTATTGTCTCCGTATAGCAACCCTGTAGGCAGAACTAGTCAGATATTTAATACCTCGCTTTGCAGTTGAGGAAACCGAATGAAGCTTGGCATGATCCACTTGCTTAGCTGTACAGTACTCCCCACTGAAAAGGATGGCTGCTAAAATGTGCATCAGTTGCCCAAATACTTTGTACTTATTATTCATCTTTATTTTATAGATACAAAAACTCAGTGAGGCTTAGAGCGATTTTTTGAGTGTCTTTTCTGCAACTTGTAGAGAAAAAGATGCTTTTAGGAAAAGTATGAGTTGGCCAAATGTCTGTACATATTGATAAAAGGGTAAATAGGGTTACTTGACATGTAGAGAAAGACATAGAACAATTTAATCTCCAATAGACAAAAGTTATTGGAAGGGTCCTGTTGCCCTTCATCTTCACTTGAGTATCGGAAAACTTAAAGAAGGAAGAGATTCAGATTGGAAGTAAGAAAAGATTTTTACCTCACCAAAGGTTCTTAAATTTTGGAAAAGCCTACCAACAAAGGGTTTGAAATCCTTTCACAAGATATATTTAGAAATCTTGGATGGTTATATATTCTGTATAGAATTCTGTGTAGAAGTGGAAAACTGAACCAGGAATCTTGAAATAACCTCTTTCAAATCTGGTTCCGTGATTCAGCAAACAATTAGCTGACTTAGCTATAGGAGAGGGAAGTTCTAACATTACATTTGCTCTGATCATTTTCAACCAAACCAATAGTAGCTTTAAAAGCAACAAAAACGAAATGAATATATTTCGAACATTCTCATCGGATGCTGAGGCTATGTCCTGGCCCCTACTGAACAAAACCTTTCCTACTGGTCAGAATATTCCAAGCCTTTCACGGGTTCTTTGGGAGAAGCATCTCTCATTATACCCAGACAGTAGGTCCCTCTAAAAAAATTTCAACTCTGCTAAGCTGGAAGACTCTGGGAATAAGACTTTCTCATCAATATTAAAAAGTAGGTTATTGAGAGCACGCATGCCTTCTACAAGCCTTCAAGTTTGGTTCAAATTAAAACCTTTCTAGAATGACATGAAAATCAGAGCTCATTCATTATGGTGTGTGACCTCGCTGAGTTCTTGTTTTTAAATTCGGTAAAATACCATATGTGCCTGTCAACTTGGTGTGTATATGTGAAAACACTCATCCATCTCTGAAACATGGCCTTTTTGGGGATAAGAAACAAAGATAACATCTTTGAATAAAGCCAAGGAAGGAGAAGAGAAACTTGAGTGAATGGGATTCAACTGCTTCTAGTCTGTGGATACTGGCACAGATGCTGAGTTTTATAGAAGGTGGTAAGTTATTTTAATGAACTGCTATGATCAGGAAATAATTTCCTTTTTTTGACTCATCTTATCTTTAGCTATATCATGACATTAAACATTACCAGAAAGCAAAACATCGATGTCATTTTAAAAAAGATGGAAGGACTTTTCTAGAATAAAATACATTAAATAAACATAACAACTAAATGCGATCTTTGATTGGATCCTGGTTATCTTATTCCTTTCATGCTGCTATAACAAAATGTCTTAGACTAGGATTTGTTCTGAAAGATTTGGATTCAGTCAAAAGACTGCACTCAAGGATCCAGAAGGCCACAGGTGGCCCCCAGGCTGCAGGTTCCCCACCCCTGGACTAGGTAATTCATAAAGAGTAGAAATTTACATCTCATAGTTCTGGAGGCTGGGAAATCCAAGATCAAGGCACCAGCAAATCTGATGCCTGGTAAGTCCTGCTCTCTGCTTCCAAGATAGTGCCTTCTTGCTTTGTCCTCACATGGCAGAAGGGCAAAAAGAGACAAACTCCCTCCCTCAAGCCCTTTTGTAAATGCACTAGTTCATAAGGGCGGAGTCTACATGACCTAATCTTCTCCTAAAGTCCCCACCTTTTAATATTACTGCTTTGGGGATTGAGTTTCAGCATTAATTTTGGACGGACACAAACCATAAGCGTTGGCTTTTTTCCTCTTCTATTTTTTGTCATGTCACATGAGTAATCTGCCAACGTTGTAACAAGATTTGAGGGAGGCACATTTCACACATGGAGGTGAAAACCCAATCATCACACTTAGGAACTACAAAAGGATCCCGCAGCACTGGTTTTTTTTTTTTTTTTTATTTCAGCATAATATGAGGGTACAGATGTTTAGGTTACGTGTGTTGCCCTTGCCCCCCCTCCCCCCCTCAGTCCAGGTTTCAAATATGTCCATCCCATTGCATGGTGCACATTGCACTCTTTGT